>SKCR01034601.1:0-87390 GCA_019454045.1 Zanthoxylum bungeanum
AATACTTTGCTCTTATACCAACTGAAATTACCTACAAGCAATAGCGATAAACCAAACTTTATACCCAAGAGGGGGTGAATTGAGTTACAGCTAAAATATGCGGAATTAAAAATCTTTACCGATTTTAAGCTCTTTTACCAATTAATGCTTAATGTCAATTTTCTCTATTGTAATAAACAACCTATATGTAAGTTTCTAATATATAAACATGTAATATATAAAACTTGCAATATGTAAAGAGTTGAGGGATAGAGAAAACGACACCGAGATTTATAGTGGTTCGGCCAACAATACCTACATCCACTTCCTCAAGCCGCACTTGAAGCTTTTCACTAATAACGAGTTTCTGGGGCTCACCCGCAACCAAGAGTTTTATACAAGGTGCACTCCGAACCTTTACACTTTGAGTTTTCTACGTATGCTCACTCGAAAACCTTTACAATTACCCAAATAATGGGATTTCACAAACTGCAAGTGTTTTGTATAAAGAAGTTGTAAAACACACTTAGGCACTCACAATGATAAAGAAGATTGTGTGAGTTGGTTACTCAAGTGATCTAAGCTCACTACAAGTGTATAAGAAGGTGTAGTGTGTGTGAGCTTGATTTATGAGTGCTTATGAATATGAAGGTTTATGAAACACTCTTGTTTTTGCTCTATGAGATGTATGAAGGTTGTGTATTATTTCTCATATAAAGCAAAACGAATTAGGGCTTCAATTTATAGTAAAATGCAAGACAAGCCCTAACAGCTCTTTATGAGACCGATATGCCGGTCTTTAACACCGGTATGTCGGTCTCCAACAGATATATTACTGTTAAAAGAACCCGACCGTTAGACCGGTATGGACACCGATATGATGATCGGTTTGGGTCATGCCGGTTCCAGTGTGTGTGCAATATGAAGAGCTTGACCGGTATGTCAACCGATATGATGACTGTTTCCTATGAGCTTATACACTAGAATAAATAATTCACATTAGAATTAGAGCCATAAGCTAAGACTTCACATAAAATCTTCAATGTGTGCAAGTCTTCACATTTTTCGTTCTTCACCATAGTTGTGCTTCAACATCTTTTTTTATTGTCTCGCTTTTGTGCGTCGAATACTTCACTCTCGTTGCATCATCAAAATCCATTATGCGAATATGTCACTAACATAGGTTTGTAATTGAAAATAAACTATTTTTATTTCACTTGATTGTGTCTTTCTTGAAAAAATATAAGTTTTATGAGATAAGGTTCGTAATATTTATATCATTTATGTGTTCTAATTTAAACTCACGTGTGTGTTCATGCAATTCATATGCTATAGGTTAAAAACAATCTTACTTTTCATGTCATATCCGATAAATTGTATTGTTTTCATAGTAGGATCGGAATGGTCGGTCAAATTGAAAATCGGTCATGAGTCCGATCCGAAAAATCCCTAAAATTCGACTAATCAAAAAATCGATCAAAACTAGTCAAAATCGACAAAAATCGGTGAACTGTCATAGTTTTGAATTTTTTTTATTTATTTTTTTTTTAATTAAGAGGGTTCTAATTCATTTTTAGCACAAAATATTTAGTTTTGATGTTAGAAATTGTTAGATTTAATGATTTTATTTTTTTTATATGTATTGTATAATTTTTATATTTTATATAAATTTTTTAAATTTTTATTAAATAAAATTATTTATGATATAATTTATTTAGAACGTTTCAACCAATAGAACCAATTACTGTTAAATTTTTTATATTACTGATTCAAAACTCAATTTGATTTTTAGACAATAATAAATTGTAAGAAATGGAGGCGTCACCTATAAAATATATACAGACAAATCCAAAAAAACTCAATTAAATTACTGGCCTATTTGATTTTGAAGGCCCACAATTAAACAACTGGCCCATTATGGGTCTATTAACAAACCCATTTGAAAGGGCCTAGTACTTTTTTTTTTGGGTTTATTCATATGATTGTGAGATTTTAATATTAATCGGATGAAAAATAATTAAAAAATTTAACAATAAGGATTGAAATTTATATTTTCAAAATTGTGTGAATTAAAATATAGTTAAGATAATTTCCATCATAATTGAGGTGTTATTTCCCTAAAATTTACATCTAATAATTATAAAACTTATAAAATATTTTAGGGAAGGTTCATGATGATGATCTCAAAACATGGGGAATATATTTTACAAAAGAAACATATAGTGAATCACTTAATCTAAGAAACACTATACCTAAAGTACCCAAAGAGGATACCCCACGTTTGTGTAATGCACAAGTTTAGGTATCATGAAGCACAATGTTGGGGACAAATTTGGATACAAAAGCCAAAGTGACAATGATGTTTGATTTGTATTGTTTCTTATACGTTTAGAAACTCCGCCGTCAAATCACTCGATCCGAATTTATGCGAGTAAAACTCTTAGCTGATCCGGGCTTTTACAATAAATACATTCTCTATACCCTTTGGAGGCTTATTATTATTATTATTATTGTGGGGTGGCTCTATTTCAACACTATGTCAACGTGACCAAATTGGATTGAGTTCACATTTTTTGTGTGCCATTTCAATGCCTCAAAGTTTTTTGGCCTTGCTACAAATGGGCCTTTGTTTTGTTTTTTGTTTTTTAAACCATTTTTGTTCAAGAAACAAGTGTAAGACTTTCAATATGAGGAAACCATTGACTCAATTTCATGTTCATTGTTTTCAAACTTAATGTTTTATACACTTTCAAAAGCTATATATATATATATATATATATATATATAACTCAAATTAATTTTGATAGGATAAAAAGTTAAATATCTTAATTAGCTTAAATGAATTGCTTCATATGATGCTTTAAGCAACTCATAACAAAGAAAAAGGAATTAATAGTCAATTAAAACAATATAATCTTTGTAGATAAGAGAGACAAGTGTTTGATAGCTTGATTTGGCCCCAAATTCAACTAAAATCTCTCAAACCAAAATGGGTTCTCAATTTTACAATTAATTTTTTTATATCAAGTTAATAGAGTATTTACAAGTACTTTTTAAAAAAAAATATTGGTAAAGTTTTTTTTTATTATTATTATTTTTTTTAATTTGGGTTTTTTGAAGTTGTCCAAGGCAAATTGTTTGTTGTTTAGTGTTTCAAAAAGGGAAGCGAAATCTCATCAAATGAGATCAAACTCTTAATTAAAATTTGATAGTTTATGCATTTGGTATAACTTTTAATTAATTCTAATTAGTTATGCATTTGGTATAACTTAATGGGAAATATTAACGAGTGTTCTAATGACACTCATCAAGGATCTATTTAAGAAAGTTTTCATGAAAAAAAATGAAAAAATAATTAATTTTTTGATAATTTTTTATATTTCTCATCAAAATAATGTAAAAAATTTCCTAAAATTAATTTTTATTGAGTGTTCTTAGAATACTCGTTAGCGTGATCCTAACTTATAAATTAAGACAACTTAAAAGGTTCTTTCAAAATGTGTCGCACAAAAACACTTTCAAAGGTGATTTATGAAACCACATAATATTAAAAAAATTAGTTGAATGTCGGCCAAACAAAGTTTTAAAAAATGTGTTAAAACATGATTAGGGAAACCGCTTAATCACAAGATTAAGGACATGTGGACTTGGTCTTTAACTTTGAATAAAGTAATTTATAATTAATTTATTTTTCAAAAATTGATGACATATTGGCAATATTAATTTATTTAACTGTATTGAGGCTTATCTTCTTCCCCCAAATTATTTTAATAATTTAAAATGCTTTGGCCCATGACTTGTTGAATTCTTGTTTGAGTTTTGGTCCTTTGTGTAGGGTACAAGGAAGCATGGCCAATTTTTATTTATTTATTTATTTATTTATTTAATATGAAATTGATTTAAAGTTTGAACTTTGAAGAGGATTTGGTCAGGCAACAACCAAAGAGACTTCAAATTAAAAATAAAAAATAAAAAAATTAGACATATGGGAAACGTGACACGTGTTTGTGTATGGTAAGTATATAGACAAAAGATTTCCCATTGCAATTTATCAACTAGCAAAGGTCCATGCCTCCTTTTTTTCTTTTTTTTTTTGGGTTATTTGCGTACATTTTTGCGTAAATAGAGATCACATATTAAAATCGCAGAAATAATTTATTCATAAAATAATATAAATATAAAGATGTATATATTGAATTTTTTTAAGAGTTTATAATATGAAAAGTTTCGTATATTGGATCATTATTTATGTACATTTTTAGGTAAATATTATCATTATATTTATACTTTTAAGTTTTAATTGTGATTCTCACCTCTCTTTATTATCTTTAAGAGAAATTGTTTAATTACCGCATGTAGTAAATTAATTAGGTAAATTTTTTTATTTTTAGTTGCTTCTTTTAAATTTTGAGTTTCGAGTTGCGATAAGAGAATTTATGGACTTCGCTCAATATTATTTTAATCTACACCCTCATTATATGTTAATCGCTCTTAAATACAAATTTAAATCAACAAATCCTCACACTAAATTCCTTTTCTTATTTATAATTTAATATTAAGTTTTTGCTAATTTGATTATGAATTACCCAAGCATGTTGTATGCTTGTACACATACACAAATGCATATTTTATCTAATTATTTAGACCAAAGCCGTTGAATTTTTACGGATGAAAACGACACCGTATTTGCCTATGAATCAACCTTAAGGAAAATGAAGGCTTAATTTAATAATAATCATATCCATTAAATTGGGGGATGTTTTAATTATTAAATGAGGACACGTGTTGTTTCATGGGCAAGTGAAAAAAAAAAGTAATTAAGTTTTTGACTATTCAAATAACAAGTATTGTAAATAAATGAGAAATTAATCATCATGAAGATGTGACATAATTATTATTGATTTTAAAATAGCTTATGATGAATTTTGACAAAGACAATTTCAATGGTCCAACACTTCTTGTGGTGGGTTTTAAGCCACAAGGCAAATTTCCATTTATCACTTAGAATATATTTTTTCTAATACGTTTACTTATTTGTTTTCGATTTTGTTTAGTGGTACGATTAAAAAATATAGTGAATAAATAATGATTCATAAATGGTATTATATAATTTCATTAGATGTTAAAAAAATTACGGTATATTTTTAAAAAATTATGATAGTTAGTAAAAGTTAAAAACTTGAGTTTTTGCAAAATTATTTAAAAATAATAATAACGATTACAAATCATAATTTTTATTATTCAACAAATACTTAAAAATTATATTTTGATTAAAATATAATTTTATCATCTCACCATAAATCAAACAACAATACCAAACAATACCTTACTAATTATGATGTTAATTAATTAGGATCTGAATTCGGTACAAAAGTAAGCTTTGTGATGATATTTTTTTTTTAAAATTCTGATAGGTAGTTATTATAATTTTTTTTTATAAATAATTGAACCTAATTAACCGACCAATATTGCTATACATACACGAGTGATAAAATATTATAAAAAAATAAAAGAGCACAAGAAAAATCAACACTAAATCCAAATTAAATTAAATAATAGTTACCTAACTAAAGTTGACATTATAAATATATAGGAGTCGGTCCAAAATTTCCCTCGTTTGCATAGGCAGTGGCTTTATTAATATTCCCTTGTCATAAGTTTGCCTTTCAAATTGTTAATTAATTAATTTTGGACAGAATTGTATCCTTAATTTTATACATATTTTGATGATCAAAGACTATAAAATTATGTCAAATTTTTTTTATAGAGTTTAATTTATCTTCAAAAGATATGATTGCTAATATTTATGGAGTTTAATTTCTACTATTTATGAACAATACAAGCCTCAATGGTTGGCTCCCCACTAAAAATTCGCATGCTCTTGGATGCAATGCATGTTTAAACCTAATGACTCATTTGCATTATATACAATGGTTCTACCTGTTTATAGTACATATTGGAATCATTTTATATAGTATTTTCAAGCTATCATTTCATCTAATATATCCGAGTTGTTCGCGGATTATCAGAGTTTATCTCGATAAAATAAGTGAAACATTCCGATTAAACTTATTGAAACTCTCATCTTACTTTATTATAAGAACACAAATATCTATATAATAAAGGAGAATGGTGTTGGAGGAAAGAGAGTGTATCCAACGGCTCTCTTTATGTGGCTTAATTGACGGCCCAGATCATTTCATTGGTAATTGGAGGAAAGAGAGTGAATTGATTGATGGAAAGCGTAAAAAATTTTCAAATTTTCAAATTAAAAAATAGAAAGTTAAAATAAAATCATTTAATTAAAAAATAAAATCATTTAATTAAAAAATAAAATCATTTAATTCTGTAACACCGTGCCGTAAGCACGGGCAAATACTGTAACACCGTGCCGTAGGCACGGCCAAATACTGAAACACCGCGCCGTAGGCACGGACATCATTTAATTAAAAAATAAAATCATTTAATATACTGTAACACCGTGCCGTAGGCACGGGCAAAAACTAGTATATATATAGCAAACCACCGTAAGTACGGTTTTTTTTTTTAATATTTTTAAAGCATCATGGGGTTTCATTTGGTTTCACTAAATATTAGTGACGAAGTTAGAACTTTGATTCAGTGGAGGTGGAATTTGATCTTCATAAAAAGTGATCGAGACTTTTCATTTTAGTAGGGATAAATAAAAAATATATCATTAATAAATCATATATTTCGTTAATTTATAAGATATATTTTAACAAAATTTCGAGTTGAGCCCTATTACCATGAATATGGCTCCGCAACGGCCAACCATTAGAAGGATTTTACTATTTTTACCGATTTGATTTTGATGCCACTTAATGATGGCAAAATTAGAATATGTAGATATCCAATCCAAAAAGATTAGCATATTTAATGGACGAACATATCGTATTTATAAATTCAAATGATTCCCTTTCATAGTCAACGCGGAACACAACTCAACAATCTCCTTAATAGTGCTACATAAGTTTGCTACCTCTCATCAGAAAGTAAATTTTTTACGTCATCCTCACCTTCTTCCGGCTAATCACCTTCCCCCGACTCTGATATAAACAATGAATGTTTTGTATAATTTTTAAAAATACAATAACCAATCAAGAATAAATGTAAACTTTAGGGACTAAAAAGAAATTATTCTAATAGTTGTTGTAGCTCTACATATGACAAAATGGTCCCCAATACAATCTCTACACAAACAAGAATAAGACATGCACTTGAATCTCTTATCTCATCTCTAATTTACATCCTTCACAAGATCTTTCAACCAACATGAGTCAAGTCTTTGTTGAAGGGGAGACCATCAAGAATCGACACAAATGCATTATATTGACTAAAATTTCTAATAAAAACACACAAGTCTTTATACTATATATAATAATAATACATGTATAAGTAAATGAATAAGATTCCGATTGTCCCGAATGAGCGTGGTTTTGAGATATAGGGTTCAGGATCTCACATTGAAGTTCTGGGTTCGAATCCAGTGAATGTGTTTTTTATAAGAGTCTGGGAAAACCGATGGTTTTACCTACTCTGCTTAAGCCCGAAAATGATAGTTTGAAAGTGAGATTTCCAACGATTAAAAAAAAAAAATTTAAGGGTTCGGTCTCTTCTTGAGTACGAGGGTTTAATTATTTTTCTTTGGTTTTAAATTTTTAGATTTAAATTTAATTTTGGTAAATATTGGACTGTACTTTAGGTCTCGACAGATATATCAAGTTGTATTTATCATGATTTGTATTGTATTCTCTAATGTAATACTAAAAAATTACTCTCAACATAAAATCTTTATATATATATATACATATTATTGCTCTTATACACATTATTGGAACCTCCGCATTTTTTTATCACACGAATTAAATTAAAAGACAAAAAAATTATGAATTCTAACAAATATTTAAAAATACAAATTACATTAAGGTCTGTGGTTTTTACTTTTTATTTTTATTTTTATTTTTTGGTTCCGTCCAAAATTTTAAAATTCCGACTTCCTTACATTTTAATATGTAACTTTATTTGGATTATTTATATTTTATTACTAAATTTATAATAAAATAATAATTGGGTCTGTGAATTCTAAAATATTATATTTTATTACTATTATATGATAAAATAACATTCTACTATTTTTTCATCAAAATCTTAATTAACCATTACATTTTAATACTGAGGTCAACTAAGTCAACTTACGGTCCACTAATGGAAAAATAGTATAATGTTATATTTTATGTAATTTTAGTAGTAAAATATTATTTGGCTTAAGTTTAATAATAAAATATAATATTTCAAAATCTACTAGTTATTATTTTGACATAAATTTAATAATAAAATGTAAAAGCTTCATGGTTCCAATGAAATGAAACTAATGAAAGTTAATTACTGAGTTAGGCTTTCTTTGATATTACGATTGAAAAAATGTGGTGATCAAATGGTAATTTATAAGTGGTGTTATTTAATTTTGTTTTATGTCAAAAAAAATTATTTCAATCATCTTTTTTAATATTTTGGTGGTGAGTAAAAGTTAAAAATTTTAATTTCTATAAAATTTTCTTTTGAATAGAAATCACGATTAATAATCGCTAACCAAATACTTAAAAATTATATTTTAATTAAAATATAATTTTATCATGTCGTCCCCAAGGGTCGTGGTTTGATGGTGTAGGGTTCAAGAACTGACATTGAGATCCTGAATTTGAATCCAGATATTGAGTTTATTGTAAGAGTCTGAGACTACCGAGAATTTACCTGTTCCGCTTAAGCTCAAAGAGGTGATTTGGCGACAGACATTTCCAACGATTCTAAAAAAAATATTTATCATGCCACCGTGTATCAAACTACAATATCAATTCCTTTATTGATTTGTAGAGAAAAGTTAGACTAATGAAAGATGGGCAAGTGCGGTCCAAAAAAATAGAATTTTTCCAAACTTTTGTGACTTGGTCTTTATCTTTTCCCACCACTAATCCACCCACCAAATGGAAACTACACAAGGGTCTCCTCTTTAATCAAATATTTTTCTTTTAGTCAATGTCACCAATACAAATAAATAAATAAATAAATACCTTGGGGCTCACATCAAATTGGGAAAAAAAAAAATTAAGTTTGGTTTACATGGAACTTTTTAAAATACACAAATGTACAATCAAATCAATGTGAAATTTCATAATTTATCTTCTAATCTAATGAAAATATTAAATTACTTTGCAACATAAGATTAGGATCAATGTCATGTCCTCAATCCTCTTTTATTACATGGCATCCTAAAAGCTTGCCATCACATTCATGTCCCATCTTGCTCGTGACGAGATATGAGATATTTTTTCGTCCTGATTTGAAAATGAGGCCGAACATGATAAAAAAAATATCTCAAAAATTAAATATCTTAAAATTTTTAATAGGATGTGATGATTTTGTTGTTACAAAAAAAAAATAATGGGATAGGATTAGGACGATTTTTGTCCCGATTATATAAACGAGAAATGACTGTAATTGACAAATATCATCTCGACTCGGCTAATTGCATTTCCTAATTCTCGTATTATTTGAAACGGATTCAAGATTATATCTCTTCACGAATAAAAAAATCATGATGGGATTCGAGAATCTTAATCTTATATTTTAAAAAAAAAATCATGAATTTCAACCGGAATTCGAGATTCTTAACCATATGTGAGATAAGTGATGATTTTCATCATGATTCAAAAATCAATAGAGATTCAAGATAATTTTCCATCATAATCCAAAAAATGATATGAGAAATAAGATAGGAATCGAATTTAATAAATCTCTATCCGTCCCAACAGTCATATCTACTCATGCCAACACAACAATTCTTTTTGGCCTACTTTTCCTCACACCAATGAGGATTTGCCTCAATTATTATCTTTATTTTAGCCCCTAGCTATTTCAATGTCAATATTACTTTTTTTCTATTGGATTTTTGTTGTTCACTTAGATAAAATTTAATTAAAGCAGGCTTCATTGTTGATATTATTTTGCTTTTCTCTCATTCAAACCTGTAATGTATTGTGACTGATTGATAGAAGTAATATTTTTGCTTGCCATCATTTTTACATTTGAAGTTCACTCAAATAATAATTCATAAAAAAATTTATTTGTAAACTAAATGTACAAATAAATTAAATAACTAACGTTGGAAAATGGGAGAATGTAAATTGTTGATTATTATTTCTCGTTCAAATGACAATATGAGAAATTAACCACTCGAATAAATCTCTCTCAACAATGAATTTATTTGGTTGGTAGAGAACCTAAAATAAATTTAGTAAGCATACAGATAAATCACAGAGGCATACAGATAAATCGTGTGTCAACTCCATATTAAATTATAAAATTAAATTAATAAATATATTAAATAAGAAATCTATTACAATAAGAATACATTAAATTATAAAATTAAAATATCTATAAAATTAGTTTTTATTATTAAAAATTAACATAAGAAACTTATTATAATATAAAAACATAATATCCTATTAAAATAAGAAATCTATTAATTTAATGCTTGGCACAAAATCTCTAAAATTAAATTTTTATTATTAAATTATAAAATAAAAATATCTCTAAAATTATATATATTTTTAAATTGTAAAATTAAAACAATAAATTATTAAAATAAATTATAAAATTAAAATATCTCTGCAATTATTTTTTTTATTATTAGATTATAAAATAAAAATAAAACATAATTATAATATAAAACATAATCTCCTATTAAAATAATAAATCTATTAATTAATTAATTAATATTATTAAGAAATCATTTATAATATAATAAAAAAACATAATCTCCTATTAAAATAAAAAAACCTATTAATTTAATGTGTGACAAATAATCTTTACGTTAATTTTTTATTATAAAATTATAAAATTAAAATATCTCTAATAAATTATAAAATTAAAATAAGAATTTATTAAAATAAGAAATATATTACAATATAAAAACAGAATCTCAAATTTATTGTTAAATTTTAAAGTTAAAATATCTCTATAATTATTATTTTTTATTTTTAAATTGTAAGATTAAAATAAGAAACCTATTACAATATAGAAACATAGTATCCTATTAAAATGAGAAACATATTAATTAATTAATTAATAATATTATAGTTTATTATTATTAAGAAACATATTATAATATTAAAACATACTCTCCTATTAAAATAAGAAGCCTATTAATTTAATATGTGACCCTACTGTTTACAATTAATTTTTATTGTTAAATTGTAAAATATCTCTAAAGTTAATTTTTATTTTTAAATCGTAAAATTAAAATAATAAATTATTAATTACAATATAAAACTAAAATATTATATCATATTTATTATAAAATTATAAAATATTTATAATTATTTTTTATTATATTGTAAATTTAAAATAAGAAACATATTACAATATTAAAAACATAATATCCTATTAAAATAAGAAACCTATTAATTAAATTAGTTAATATTATAATTTATTATTATTAAATTATAAATTTTAAAATTAAGTCCCATTAAAATAAAAAATATCTATCACGTAATCTCTATAATTAATTTTCTATTGTGTATTACAATAAGAAAACATATTATTATCTCTTGTTAAAAAAAAAAACATAGTACACCTAATCTCTAAGAAGAGAAAGAGGCTCTAATGTGAATTAAAAATATTATTTTAAGGGTAAGAAAATTAATTATCTCATTTAGACTATAAAATCAATGAGATACTGGACATTTATAATATCAATATCTAAAATAATATTAGGATTTTTGTTATGATATGAATATGTTCAACTCGCACAAAATACGGGTCATATGCTAGTTAAAATAAAAAAAACAAAACAAAACAAAAAATTATGAACCAGATAATAACAATTAAGTATCTAAGAAAAAAAGGGTTAATTATTTTTTACTACAAAATTTATGATAAAATAACTATTGCATATTGTGAATTTCAAAATACTACGTATTTTATAATTAAATAATATTTTACTTTTAAAAGCTATACAAAATCTAATATTTTGGTGTTAAACGGTGACAATTAATTAAAATTGTGACAATAAAATAAAATAAAATATCATTTTTAGCATAAATTAAATAATTAAAAATTAAATAGTGTTGGCGATACGTCATCAACACTGTAACGGTTCCATCCCCACCTAACGTAGTGACGTAACCTGTTTGATACGACGTCACTAATTCTCAGAACCGTCCCAAATAGTCTGGCTGGCTTTTACATGGGAGACCCACGTGTCATCTCAGTTAATTATTACACACGTGGCGTACGACGATTGTTTGGTATATTTCCCAGTCACTTTCACTAGAAAAGTCTCAACTGAATTCAATTCCCATTTGAAGTCCACCAGCCAATATTATTTAATAATTTTTAAAAAATTTAATTACTTTATTATTTTTATTGATATATATCATCTAAGTATATTAGAGGGAGCATACAATATATATAAGCTTATAATAATAAGTGGAATCCACTTTCAAATGATTGAAAAGGGAAATTATCAAATTTTTACTTTAAAATTATTTCATCATTTTTTAAATTATCAAACTTTCATCCGATATTATAATAATATATAATTTTTCTCCCAAAATTATAAAAATACGTAATTTTTTTTTATCCAGAACCTAGTAAATGTTTATTAATTTTTCATATTAAAAAGTGAAAATTTATATACTTTAGAAATTTAGGATAAAAAAAATGATATAATAATATTATAATAATTTTGGTTTTTCATTATTTTTAATGTGGAACCGGATAATTTTTCTTATTGAAATAATGATATATATACAATCAAAATTTTACTTTGATTTCTTAAATTAGGCTTATGATGATGTGACGGATCGTATATTTTCAAAATCACAGGCTATCAAAATTTTATAAATCATTTATTTTATAGCACAAACCAGATATTTGAACTCAAAATTTAGTAAAAAAATTATTATTTTTTCCAAAATAAATAAGAGAACTCAAACTCTTGATCTCTAAGAAAACAAATAACTTGTGACTCGATATGATATCAGCTTTGCTCACTGGTTATTGATTCTAATAAGATTAAAATTTATTTATGATAGAAAAATTATTTGAATTTGATTTTATGTGGAGGTCCGTTCAGTATATCGTTTTTTTTAAAAAGTAATTATTAGGTTCTTTTCTTCTAAAAAAAATATATAATTATTTTAAATTATCGATTATGTTAGAGATAGTTATTAGTTAGTGATTGAGTTATAAGAAGAAAAGAAAAAAGAAATGAATTACAGATCTAAAAATACAAAAGGAAAAAACTGCTTAAAAACTCTTTTGGTATCAATTTGAATTAAATTGATGGGTGAGAATTTTGTAGGGAAATAAACAATTTGGTTGTAAATTAAAATAATAATTTATAGTCAAAGATGGCATTTGGCCTAAAATTAATTAGTAAAGTGCTTGGAAATTAATTATTTTAATTAATGATTTTCAAAATTAATTTTGAATTTATTAAATGGTTTTCAAAATTAATTTTGAATTTTAGTTAATAATTATGTTAATATAACAGCTTGATTAAAAAAGAAGTGTCTTTTGCTAAATGTTACATATTAATATAATAATTTGTGCCAATGGTTGCTTAATAAATACTTGTAAAGCTCCATAGTTCGCATTATCCAAAAAAAAAAAAATCGTTATTCTCTTTCTTTGAAAAAAATTTATTACATATTTTTTGGAGAAATTCTAGATTTGCAGCCTTGAATTTCTTATTAAAATTTATAAAATTACTGAAGGGATACTGCCATAAAACTCAGCAGCAATTGTAAGGGCTAAATTTGGGCCAATAGTAAAATCGTCTTTTCACATCGGGCCCAATATCATTCCAAACTCAAATGCCTATCAGTTTACGGCCCATGAGACTTAAAATATTCTTATCTAAAGCCCAACTCCTACAAACATCCAATTCCCAGGCCAATGATGAATCAATGAACTAAATACTATATTAGGAGGATCCCACATCACAACCTATTGACTTTCCCACACCCAAATTGGAAAACGTATTTTCTTTAATTACTCCCACATGGTTAGCCATTTTTGCATTGAAAAATTTATCATTTAATGTATTAAATGACCCAACTCATGATAGCCTATAAAAGGATGGAGAACTAATAGTTGTAGATGAGATTTTTAGCTCTCATACTTGAGCTCTCAAAAGAGATAATCCTCTAAACACCGACTCACCGTGCTCACGGCAGTCGACGGAGGTCAAGGTAACCTCGAACTTTGTTCTTCCATTACTCTTTGCTAGTATTCACTATTGACTTGAGCGTCGGAGTGCCTACGGCATCCACCATACCGGTGGGTAGGCTTCCCGCTCACTCTATCTTTATCTTGCAGGATCGTTAGTGCCCTCCATCATACAAATTATCGATTGTGGACCTTATGGGAAAACCAATGTCCACAATTTGGCGCCTACCGTGGGGCCTTAGTAATTAATAGCAAACAAAGTCTCAATCTACGATCATTTCAATATACCTACTCAAGGCTATACGCAGCGTGTAGACACCGGACCATATGATCGCACAGTTAGCTGCTCTACAGGAACGATTAAGAGCGCTGGAAGAAGAAAATCTTGTCATGCGAAGCTCCAACACGGGCCTTCAGAATCACAGCTACATTGGAACCCTTCCATTTATAAAAAATGAAGCAGAAATGAGCTAAATTTCTTAAACTAGACTCCCTTCTAGAACAAATCTCCTCAACCTCCCAGCAACACGAAACTCCGGATCACCCCAACAACCCTACCCCTCAAACCAATCTCTTGAGAGCATTCAACGATGTGGCGAGCGACAATTCGCCATCTGACAACCACCCTAGAGTCACTAGAGAGATCACCATACCTCTCCAGCCGATAGAGCACAGCAAGTCGCCTCATCAATACGTAAGGAAATTCAAGAGTTCAAAGAAGCAATTGTCTCTAGTCTACATGGTGTCAGACTACTAGTAAGAAAAAGTCCAGCTGGCACAATTTTAGACACTGCATTCTTAAGGACCATCACTTATATTAAACTCCCACGAAAGTTTAGCCATCTGAATATGAAATTATATGATGGATCTACAGACCCAGATGACCATGTTGTCCATTACAAATACAAGATGATGTCTATAGGTCTGGCTCCACACCAATGAGAGGCTGAAATGTGCAGAGGATTTGGAGAGACATTGGCAAACCTAACCCTCACTTGGTTCCTCAATCTACCATATCGATCTGTTGGGTCATATCAAGAACTAACAGACGACCTCAACGTAATCCATCAACGGAGAGGGGAATCCTTGCGAATAGGGATGACAAAATCCGGATCCGGACCCGGGTCCCGGCTCAAACCCGGGTAGACCCGGAACCCCAGATTCTTTTTTTTTTTTAAATTTTAATTGTATTATTTTATATTTATATTTGTATTTTGTCAATTTTATTAGTTTTATTTCAATTCTTTTAATTTTATTATATATATATATATATATTATATATATATATATATATATATATATATGCATAATATTTTATATTTATATTTTTTTTATTATAATCTAATTTATTATTTTTATTATTATTATTTTTTTATTTTTTTCTGGACCCGGAATCACCCGGGTCTTAATTTTAAAGACCTGGGTCCGAATTTTTTTAATTTCGGACCCGGGTCTTCCCGGACCCAGGTCGTTCGGGTCCATGCGGACCCATGCAGGGTCCGGGTCTTGTTGCCATCTCTACTTGCGAAGCTACATGATTCCTTTAACAAAGAAATAATATCGATCCCGGATCTCCATTAGACGACCGTTGTAGAAGCCTTTAGGAATGGGCTGCTGGCAGACAATGGAATTACAAGAATCTAACTAAGTTTCGATGTTACACCATGGACCATGCCATGGTCCGGGCTTAAATTGAGATTAGATGAGAGGAGGATAAAAGGAACAATAAGAGAGAAAGTTCCATCAGTCATCATAATGAAAGAACCCCAAATCCTCCCAAGCGACCTAATAAATGATGTGATAGACTGATAGCAATACATTTCAATAAGGTGTCACTTGATGTAATTAGACCATAAAAAAAGCTAGAGACCACTCACTGTCACGTTGGGGAAATCATAACTTCCTAAACAAGTATTCATTGGTTATTTAGAAAAAATGACCTTCACAAGACCCCACCTTATGAAGAAACACATTTTCTCTAATCGACCTATATGGACAATCACTTGGCCCAATCAATATATTTCTCTCAGTCAATATGGGAATACCCTAGTAAACCTCCAGCATACCCAATCGTGGAAGGATAGCCATCAATTCCAAACTATACATGAAGATTGTCATCTTTTCGAGAGGACATGGAAAAATTGTCATCTTATCTAGAAGACATGGATGTAATGTCATTTATTCCAGACGACATGAATGGATTGTAATCTTCTTCAGACGACATGGAAGAATTCTCATCTCCTCTAGACGACATGAAAAGATTGTCATCTACTTCAGACGGTATAGAAGGAATGTTATCTACTCCAGACGACATGACTGGATTGTAATCTTAGGCAGATGACATAAAATTTTTTTCATCTCATCCAAATGACATGAAAAAATTTTCATCTCATCCAAATGACGTGAAAAGAATGTCATCTACTCCAGACGACATGAATGGATTGTAATCTTCTCCAAAAGACATGAAAAGATTGCCATCTACTCTAGACGAAATGGCATGAAAATCACCTAATCCAGACAACATGATGTTGGGGTCAAATTAGGGAGGCGCAGCGGAAGGAGAGCGGTTCAGGCGAAATCGTAGTTTAATTTTTTTTTTAAACTTACGAATAAATTATTCAATATCTAATATTGATAATTCATTCATATTTCACCTAAACATATTTATTCGATATCATATAATGACATAAATAATTATAGAAACATCGTGAAATTTTTACGAAAATATATTTCCGTAAAATAGCATAAAACTCATTTCCGGCCGAACCGACCGACCAATGCACATGAGGAATGCCCAGGTCAGCCCCAAAAATATTTGGACAGTTCGTGGGCTGCCTGAACAGTGCCCAGTTCACTGTTTGGGCAGCCATTACCCGATAATGCCGTTTTTCGCCGTATCTTTAGAATACAATATTCAATTAAATAGAATAAATGATAAACTTATACTCTTACCTCCAAGGCGCAAGTACTATCGATTATATAACCATTACACAAAAGAAAGATTCAAATCTCAAACATTTCAAGATTAGAATTTTTTACTTATACATATCATATATGTAACTGTAGAAACTCATGGAACTTAAATTAAAAGGATGAATTAGTGTTACTGAAGCATATCCCCAAAAGTATTGAAACTAATTCGGTAATACTCAATATCAAGCGAATCAAATCATATAAGATTCGATTTCTCCCACTGACCAATTCCATCAAGATGGAATCGTAGAAGAATTATACTGAGTAAGAATCATATTCATTCAATAACCATATAAATAATTGCCTTAAATTCATATGTTTGATCATGTCAAACATATTTGAACAATTCAAAGACTCACGATGAATTTTAAAGATACGGAAAAACTTCAGATCGAATATTTTTGAACCAGTTAAAATATTATATCCATGTTTCATCAGAAACATGTAAATAAGCAACGACGATTCATGACTAAGTTACGAAGTAAATAAAACTACCTTAAGCAATTTATAATTCATTAAAGTACATACATCCAATGTATCAGTTTAATATTTTTTTTGGTCCAATGACAATCATTGGTTAAATGAGATTTAATCACTTTACCGAATACAATATTCATTAAATGGATAAGGATATGTGGTGTGATCTGGTATCAGACCATCCTTTAGCATACGGAATAAGCATCTAATGCTTAAGTTATGAAATCTCATAAAACAATGTTATAAGTTATTTACTTAACCAAATATTTTTCTTAATGTTTATCTATTCGTTAATGACACTACTAGTCGCTTTAAAATATGTAACAACTGTTTACAGAGAACAAATAACTATCCAATAGTCGCAAGTTCTGATATCAAATATCGAAACAATCATTCAACAATATTTTAAATAACTAGACGGGAGATCTGATATCCAATATCTACAGTTGTTGTATTGTGAAAATCATTATAATCTTTACACAACTATACACATTTTTTTTTAGCTTTATTATTTACCATTAACTATTTACAACATTTGCAAATAATTGAAAAGTAAATAGTGTCTGACACGTGACCTCTGAATGTCAGTAAAGCCAAGAAACGTCATTATCAAATAGACAAATACCTAATGGTTTTTTCTTAACACCAGTGAAGAATCTCGAGACATGAACCAATTCATGTCAATCTTTACTGCATAAGAAACTATTCTATCTAGAATGATTATATCATAGTCTATTCTAATCCAAAATCTATTCTAGATATCTGCAACCATTTAGAAAACATATATAAAATATGCATGCAGTTGATAAGAGTTTAATTATATTTAAACAATAGAATAAGGAAAATACATAAGCGACAATTTTCATAATATTACACACTGCATCGGCTATGGATTTTTAACCTAGCAGTGCCTCCCACTACTTTACGTAATACCGTAATTCCCAACGAAAAATGAGAATTCAATAACTAAATCGAATTTCATTATAGGAATTGGACCCTATAAATATACTTCAACTCACAGCTTTGGCACATTCTCGCCTAGGTATATTCACGGGTAGACAACTCATTGTCAATCACACTCGTTGTGACTCCTGATTTTGTCATGACCGTTTCTCGTTGTGACAGCTTTGGCACGTTCACATGAGGCGTATCAATGAAAAAGTCAAGCTACTGATGTAGTCATGACAGCTTTGGCACGTTCAGGATTTTCACTTTCACTTGAAGTTATCTCTTATCATATAAGTTCTACAGATGCAAATGAACTACCTTCAACCTGTTGGACAGTTATGGCCCATATCATCACTATTTGTACATATCATGGTGTTGTTGTACAAATTAACTATGTGACAAAGGAAATTGCTCTTCTATCATTTGTAATTAGATTACCAAGATGTATAAATGATAGAAGGTCCATATGATTAGTTCCAGATTGAGATGATATGAGACAGTATCACTCCATAAAGGCTTAATCATTAAATATCCATAGTCGTAGTATTATCGAGATTGGACATCGATAATGCAGAATAGACTAGTATTACACTTGTGCGCGTTGTGGGAGCATAACGACTTAATTCTCATGTATTTAAGTATTGGATACTTATGCAAGTGTAATAGGAGGTTGTGTTTTACCGATGGTACGGAAAACAGCTTCGCTCTGGATAGGCCCCTCGGAATTCCATTGGTAGTATGACTATGTGTCTATGGAAGTCCGAATCAGGGTAGGTGTATTTGGTCTTAACTTGAGACTTGCACCGCTAATACTTGTGACAATCAATATACTTTGGTTTAGGTCGTCCAGGGCTTTAACATGTTCTGTGTACGCCTCTTCTGGGTATATTGAGAATCGTAGTATATTGGGTGTGATGTCGAGATGGAAGTATCACTCCAGTCATAGTGGAGATGATGATCACGTAGGATACAGAACTTGTTCTCTTATATGCTGCAGCTATCGGGATATTATGACTAGGTCATGTTTATCCGATTATAGAGACTAGTTACCAGAGATCCGATATGTGCTTCGTACGGGGCAGACACAATTCCAGCCCCATGCCTTGCACGTGACATCAGATGCTAGATCGAAATACGCAATACTATGTATACTACGCCTGATATAGATCACATATTCATGTAATGATATTTATGGAGAATTGGGTAGGCATGACGCTTTGCTAGAAGCCAACCTTGTCTTGTAAATCGGTAAAAATGTAGTACTAGGTACATACGTGTTCGGATAATCCGACGACCAGATTTACTGCCAACATATCCGGGGATCTCATGGGTCGCTTCCCGAAGATTCACGGATGACGTATGACTCGCACTTTATTAATCTAGGATTAATTAGATGAGAGAGAAAATTAATCTGGGATTAATTACAGAGATATTTTATCTGGGATAAAATATTAATTAAAGAGAGAAAACGATTAATTTGGAATTAATCGATTAAATAATATATTCGATATATTATACGAAATTGGATTTCGTCGCGAAATTAAAATTAGATTTTAATTCGGGCGAACGAGTTAATTTAGAATTAATTCGTTAGCGATGTGAATAGTAATTTTGCTAGGCATAATTATTTAATTACGTCGCAACAGAAAATTCGTTAATTTGGAATTAGCGAACCCGAGCCCGGGAGTGTTTGCGGGCGCACTCGCATTGCGAATTAAAGTGCGGCCCACAAGTCACATCAAGCGTCAAACCACTAGTCACATCAAGCGTCAAATCACTTGTCACTTTGAGTGATGTGATGTCTAGTCACTTTTGATGTGAATAGTGATGGAAGTTGATGGTGGTGGTTGTAGGCTTAAAAGCCTTTGACTTTTTGAAAGTGTAAAATGTGTATTAGATACACAATTCCAAAAACAACCAAAAACTTAACACATTTCTTCTCTCTTTCCTCTTCCCTCTCACGGCCTTGGCCCATTTCTTCTTCCTTTTTCTGGTTTTGCCGAGACTTGAAGGAGAAGCAAGATGGTGATTTTTGTGGCAAAAATTACCAAGTGCTAGCACACATTCGGGGTCTTGCGTAGGTGATAGAGAAACTCACCCGTGTGCATGGAATCACCATTCGAAAGCTTGGAGCTTGGACCGAAAATGGAGCACAAAAGGAGCCTAAAGCCGAGAACCTTGGAGGACCAAAGCATGAAGATTTTGTTGTTCCTCGCGTCGCAAAAGCCGATCGTTGTAAGTATGATTCCGCCATGCTTTTACGAGTATTCACATATATGTTTCATTGCTTGAAATCGATCCCGGGACCTTAGAGAAACCCAACACAACCATAATTGCACAACTTTGGCACGTTACAGCCATAACATCATGAAAACATTTACATCCGTATTGACAAGGCGGATGAAGAAAAAAGTATTCATAATATTAGTCACTTTATAAAACCTTATTTGACAGGGATTTTCCTAAAAGATGTATTTCACATTATTTTATCAAATTAAATAAATAAATGCATGTAAAAAGTAAAGATTATATTAAATATAAAATTTAAAGGGCTTATCATATCAGGTGTACAGAATAAGACTCGCTCTGATACCATTTTGTTGAGGTCAAATCAGGGAGGCGCATCGGAAGGAGCGCGGTTCAGGCGAAATCATAGTTTAAATTTTTTTAAAACTTACGAATAAGTTATTCAATATCCAATATTGATAATTCATTCATATTTCACCTAAACATATTTATTCGATATCATATAATGACATAAATAATATAGAAACATCGTGAAACTTTTGCGAAAACGATTTTCTATAAAAATAGCATAAAACACATTTCCGGCCGAACCGACCGACCAATGCACATGGGGACTGGCCAGGTCAGCCCCAAAAATATTTGGACAGTTCGTGGTTTTCTCAAACAGTGCCCAGTTCACTGTTTGGGCAGCCGTTACCTGGTAACGTCGTTTTTCACCGTTTTCGCGTATTTTCACTTCGAAATAATTTCCGATAAATATTTTTATTGGGCAATTAAAAGAAACCAATTTATTCTAATTACTCAAAATTAAAAACTGAATTTTTATCTGAAAAATCAGATTTATCATTAATTTCCGTGAGACCCATAAACTTTGCATTTTGATCATTTTGGTCTTTAAATTGTCAAATACATATTTAAGTGATTCCAAACCAATCCCAAAATGATTTATACATGTCTAATACATGAAAACACAAATTGCAATACAAATCCAGAAATTTTCCAGAATTGCCGAACAACCCCTAAATTTTCAGGATTTGCAATTTGGTCCTTTTTGGTTCAAAACACATCAAGATCAAATCCAATCAATCCCAAATTTAATATACATCATATATACATCAAATTAAATTACATATTTGAAAAGCCCCAAATTTGGAAAGGGTTATTGTACGGGTCAAATTTGGGCCAATGGCATTTCCGACATTTCACTTCAAGTCCTATGTGAGATACAACCCAAAACCCTCCACCAAACATGACCCAAACAAGACTTGGGCCAATGGCCCAATCACCTTATCGGGCCCGTACGTAAAGGGAGATCAACCTCTTGATTTGCCAGCTGCCTAACCAAATAATGAGAAACGCACCCTACGTGAATTATGTGGTGAACCGTTACAAGCACCCAAAACGTATATCAATTAATACATAAATGAGACCTACCTGGATGGCCTATAAAAGGAGCCATAATTCAGAAGAAATGGGAAAAAACATTACAACCCTAAGCTTAGCCTTTGTCACCAGAGCCCTCAGAACCTTCGACCTACCACCCTCATGGCAACCTACGGGGATCAAGTATTAATCTCTGATCTTGCTCCTCCTCATACGGCACTAACAACTCATTTCCATTACTACTTGAGCGTCGGAGTGCCTATAGCACCCACCACACCGGTGGGTAGATTCTCCACGCTCACATTTTCTTTGTTTTGCCGGATCGCTAGTGCCCCAACCTATAAAATCTCGATTGTGGACCTCGGGTGAAAACCAGCGTCCATAATTTGGCGCCCACCGTGGGACCTTAGCGATTTATAGCAAACAAGCGTCTATTCAGTCTACGAGACTTGCAAACATAAATATGGCTTCGAGCAGCGAGCAATCAGATCATCTAGCTAGCCAGTTAGCCATCCTCCAAGAACGACTACGAGTCTTGGAAGAAGCAAATTCGGCCATGAAAAGTTCCAATAGCGACCTTCAATGACAGTTGAAACATATTTCATCCACCTCCGGACAAAGAGGAATCACAGACCCTCCCAATCATCCAGACCATCGATCCAACGTGATGGAGACACTTGAGAATGAAGAAGACGACATTCCTCCACCTGAAAACCATCCAACTAATCAGGAAAAAAATCAATGCATTCCACCAATCGATCAGTCACAACATACTACTTCATCCATGCGTAAGGAGATTCAAGAATTTAAGGAGGCAATTCTTTCTAGCCTTTTAGGAGTCAGGCTACCTCTGAAAAGAAGTTGAGCTGGTATAATTTCTGATAACCCTTTCATGGGAGCGATCAACTCAGTCGAACTTGCGTGAAAATTCAGTCCACCCGATATGAAGTTGTTGATGGATCAGCTGACCCAGACGACCACATAATTCACTATAAGTATAAGATGATGTCCACGGGCCTGGCTCCACATCAAAGGGAGGCTGGCATGTGTAGAGGTTCGGTGAGACATTGGCGGGCCCAGCCCTCATATAGTTTATTAATCTACCATATCGATCGATTGGGTCCTACCAAGAATTAGCTGACAAGTTCGTGGAACACTTGCCAGCTCTTGCAAACTCGATAAGACCACATATGACCTCAACGCCATCCAACAGCGAATGAGATAATCTCTGTGATGAACTACGTGTCGCGCTTCAACAAGGAAAGAATCATTATCCCAGACTTTCATCAACCGGCGTTAGTGGAAGCATTTAGGAATGGGTTGATGGCTGACTGCGGGCTCTACAAGAAGTTGACCAAATACTGGTGCAACACCATGGATCAAGAAATGGCCAAGGCTCGAACATAAATTAGATGGGAAGAGATAAAGGAACAAAAGAGAGAGAGTTTCTCCAGTCTACTAGGGGAAAATATGACATACCCAACCAAACGACTGAAAGAATTTGGTAAGAGAGGCCAGCAGACAGTCGACCAAAGAACTTATCGAGAAAGAGATCTCCGTCCTCTCGATAGGGGGCCCCAGTCGCAGACCATCCTCGTTCAGCAGTAGAGAGAAAGCTTCTTATGGCACCCCCAGAATCCCAGACTATAACTTCACCATATCACCGGGTGAACTTGTCTCAGTCCTTAGGAAGATGAGAAATGAAGTAAAGTGGCCTCCCCGCACCAAGGAAGGCTTTGCGAGGAAAGACACAAGTAGGTGGTGCGAATTCCACCGGGACTACGGCCATACGACAACCGATTGTGCAGCACTGAGATTGGAAGTGTTGGAGTTGCTGAACAAAGGGCATTTGAAAGACCTGCTCACGGAGAAAGGGAAAGCAGTCATAGCAAGAAGAGGCGACAGAGGAGATCCGAAAGATGGACCGTCGCCACATCCACCAATAAACAACACTGTCAACTTCATCTCAGGGGGATCAGAAGTCAGTGGAATCCCCTATTCAGTGGTGAAGTGTCACACCAGGATGGCAGCTACTGTCGCATCGCATCCCTCGGTGATGATAGTGGGAGCAATTGAATTAAGTGACGACATAGTATTCTGTCGTAAAATTACCCATCATGATGCATTGGTGATATCCTTGCAAGTGGCCAACTTCATGATCAAGAGGGTGCTAGTCGACACAGGGTCATCAGCCAACATCATTTTCCTAACCACCCTCACTGACATGGGGGAGTATTGGAAAGAATAAATCATCGATCGACGACCTTGATTGGCTTCAGCGGGGAATAAAATTCACATTGGGGGAGATCTCTGTTCCAGTATACGCATGAGGGGTCAATAAAATAACCACCTTTCTGGTCCTGGATTGCCCTTCGGCCTACAACTTGATAATGAGATGACCATGGATTCACGACATGAGGACACTCTCGTCTACCTATCACCAGGTGTTGAAGTTTCCTACCAAATGGGGTGTCCAAGAAATCAAAGGAGACCAACTTGCTTCCAGAAGTTCCTACCAAACGACCCTGAAAGAAAAATCCCAGTCAGCAAAGCAATTACATGAGGGATCTTGTCAAATCAACCCTGACTTTCCCATAGTGGAAGAGCTCGATGAGGTCCAAATTCATCAACTCTACCTTGATTTCCTCAAACAGCGAAACGAATGTTTCGCTTGGTCCCCTGAAAATATGACAGGAATAGACCCAGAAATGATTACCCACGAGCTACATGTAGATTCAGACTACCCACCTGTCAAACAAAAGAGGAGGAAGTTTTCTACATAAAGAAACCAAGTGATCAATGAAGAAGTTCAAAAGTTGATGGAAAATGGGGCCATTAGAGAGGTTCAGTACCCGGAATGGCTCGCTAACGTCGTGATTGTACTAAGAAGAATGGAAAATGGATAGTCTGCATTGATTTCACAGACTTGAACAAAGCTTGTCCGAAAATCTTCTTCCCACTCCCCCATATCGACTCAATGATTGATGCTACAGCTGTGCATGAATTGCTAAGTTTCATGGACGCATACTCAGGCTACAACCAAATCCTCATGCACCCTAACGACCAGGATAAAACAACCTTTGTCACAAATAGGGGAGTCTACTGTTATAAGGTAATGCCATTCGGACTTAAGAATGCTAGGGTCACCTATCAACGCCTTGTCAACAAAATGTTCTCCCACCAAATTGGAAAAAACAATGGAAGTCAACATAGATGACATTGGTAAAATCATTGCAAGCCAGACAATATTTAGCACACTTGGGGGGGCTTCGACGTGATGAGAAAGTATGGGATGAAACTGAACCCACTAAGTGTGCCTTCAGAGTAGCCTCGGGGAAATTTCTTGGATACCTAGTCACCCAAAGTGGCATAGAAGCCAACCCGGAGCAGATAAAATCCATCCTCGACATTCCCTCTCCAACAAACCCAAAAGAGATGTCATGCGATTTGTGGGAAGGATCGCCGCTCTAAACAGGTTCATCTCAAAGTCCCCTGATAATTTTTTTTTCTCCACCCTCAAGAAGGCAAGAATTTGAATGACCCCAGCCTGTGAAGAAGCCTTAAAAAGACTCAAAGAATACTTGACCACACCACCTCTCATGTCCAAACCAGTCAGCAGTTTAAAGTTATTCCTCTACCTTGGAGTCTCGGGACAAGCGGTCAGTACTGTACTGATTAGGGAAGAATGAGGGCAACAACTCCCAGTCTACTACATAAGTAAAACTATACTTGATCCGGAGACACGATATACTCTAATGGAAAAGCTGGTTCTTGCCCTAGTAATGGCGGCGCGGAGGTTGCATCCCTACTTTCGGGGTCATCCAATCACCATTTACACCACATTCCTATTGATGAGCATACTTCACAAGCCCAAACTCTCTGGCAGACTGACCAAATGGGCCGTTGAATTGGGAGAATATGACATCACATATCAGCCGCGAAACCGCCATCAAATCTTAAGCTCTTGCAGATTTCGTGGCAGATTTCAGTCTCAGCCTACAAGCCGATGTTGAAAAAGAGGTGCATTGTATCCATACTACTGATATATGGAAACTTGTAGTGGACGGATCATCCAACAAATATGGCTATTTATTAGAAGTTGTGATCACTACTTCTACAGGCGACATCACACATCAAACAATTAAATGCGGGTTCAGGACTACTAACAATGAGGCTGAGTACGAAGCCTTGATAGACAGATTAACACTGGTAAAGGAATCAAGAGCGAAAAAGGGTCAAGACGACGTCAGATTCTCAATTAGTCGTCAACCAACTCCAAGTGTCTTACCAAGCTTGAGGGTCCTAAATGGTGGCCTACTTATTGAAGGTAAAAGAGATCCAGTCGACACTAGAATCTTTTGCAATCTCACAAATTTCCAGAACATAGAACACCCACGCGGATGCCTTGAATACTCTTGGGTCTACCATACAAGGAGATAATATTCAGGCCATACCGGTAGTGTATCTACAATGGTCGGCCATTGCTAAAGAAGAAGCCGAAGTTATTACTTCTATCGACCAAGTCGACTCGTGGATGTATCCATTGGTCGAATACTTGAAAGAAGACACACTGCCAACAGATAAGGTGGTCGCTCGAAAGAACCAATGACAAACTGCACGGTTCACACTCTACGCCAATCAACTTTTGAGAAGATGACTTTCCAGACCCTACCTCAATTACCTCGCTCCCGAAGAAGCCCGTTATGTGTTAGCCGAATTACACGAATGGGAATGTGGAAATCACTCGGGAGGAAGAAGTCTTGCATATCGAGCCCACACCATCGAGTACTACTGGCCAACGATGCGAGCCGACGCTGTTGATTTTGCTTCGTAAGTGCATGAAATGTCAAATGTTTGCCCCGGTCTCTCATCTTCCGCTAGAGAAACTCAATAATACTTTATCCTCTTGGCCATTCATGAAATGTGGAATGGACATTGTCGGGAAACTTCCCGTCGCATCGGGACAACGAGTCTACATGCTGGCATTAACATATTACTATTCTAAATGGATAGAAGCAGAAGCCTTCGCAAGGATAAGAGATAGGGAAGTGTAGAGCTTCATATGAAAGAACATCATTTGTCATTTCGGACTACCATAAGAGCTGTTACAGACAATGGTTCTCAATTCATCAGTCATCGCTTCCAAGATTTTTGTAAAAATTGGGGAATCAAAATAAGCTTCTCCACCCCACGCTACCCATAAGCCAATGGTCAAGTCGAGTCTTCCAATAAAACCATAATGAACATCATGAAGAATAAATTGGAGAAAACAAAAGGAGCGTAGGCAGATGAACTCCCAGGGGTCTTACAGTCATACCGAACGAGTGTGAGATCTTCTACTGGTGAAACCCTGTTCTCCCTGACCTTTGGAGCTGAAACGGTCATTTCAACCGAATTTGATTTTGATTTTTGTTGTTTTCTGTAATTCCGCCAAATTTGATTTTGAATTGAATGTTTTTTTTAACAATCCGAATCTATTCAGATGACAGATAGAATATACATCCAGACGACAACTGAAATTTTATTGAAAAGAAGAAGATTATTGTACATCAAGGCTTAAGCCAAGGTTACAAAATTAAAGCGGAAAAACACAAAAGTAAATCAAGCTTCACGGCCTATGACAGGCTCAACTAGATCAACTGGCTGAGTGGTAGGATCAGTCTCCATAGGTTATTCTGCTCCGGACTCTTCCATAACAGCCTCATCAACTTTTTCGACTGGGTCACCAGCCGTCAGAACCTCTTCAATCGTCTCAACAATAGCCCCCTCAGTCTCTTCAACAGAAACTTCTTTGGAACTGACCTCTTGCCCTCCTTCAACTTCGGTGTCCTCAATCGACAGAGAAAGACCAGCATCCAACCTCTCACCCAACGTGATCCATTTTTTGGGGTTCCAAGTGCTATGTTCTCCAGATAAGTATTGCTTCATGATGGTGCACATATATTTCACAATGGCTTCCATGGCCACTCTTTCCAATCGGTCCAGCAACTCAGCCTTTTGACCCTCCAGCTCTTCAACGCTCTCCTTATAGGCCTCCAACTCAGCCAACGTCGTTTCTAATCTGGCTTTCATGGCCTTGGCATCATTCTCGGCCTCCATCGACTTCTTCTTTGAACCATCCATAACAGCGTTAGCTTCGGCCAGTTCCTTTCGTAATGCTGCATTTGATTTCTTCATGTCCATCGACTTCTTCAGACTGGCCTCCACATACTTCTGTTGAAAGATGGCACATTCTAGAGTTTACAACACAAAGATGAGATGTTAGAAAACGCCATCGAAGAAATATGAAATACTAAGAAAGTGGTTACCTAATAGCTTCAGGCGATAGCTCTCTTTGCCGCCTCTAGTGGCCCTAGTGTCAAGAGTCGACATTCATCTTCTTCCAGCAATAACCCATCAGCAAACTGGGACACGCTGGATGGATTCGACATCACAGTCACGCTTCTTGGGATCTTGATAATTACGTTCTCCAAGTCTTCTTCGGGGCTCAATCAGCTGCTTCCTCTTTTTAGAAGAGTGCCATGCCCCAGCCGATGCCTTTTGGGTATCCTCCAATGGAAGGATGGGTGAAGCATCCTCTCTTGGCTGCGGAGGCTCATGGACTACTTCGACCTCCTTCCCATTGACCTTTTTCTTTCTTCTCTTTTCGAGCATGTCTTCAACCGACAGGATTTGAACTGACTCGACATCCTTTCTACTGCGCATAAATTTTCTTCAAGGGTTAGACTCCGCAAAAAGAAAGTTTCCTCGAAGAGGAGTCGACATGCCCAAGCAATCAGAAGGACAACCAATATATGTTTGGTCAGGGGCAAGAGGATACCTTATGGTTAGAATACCTCATTCCACAGCGAAGTCAACCTCAATATTTTTTCCTCTAAAACCACCCTCCAATTCCTTTCAGGTGGAGGAATACTCAACAAGTAATTCGTATTTGCTACGACCCTACAGAAGAAACGATCAAACGACATTAGAACCATAATGAGTTTACAAGCAAATGAAGAAGTTAAAAATAACACTCACTCGTTATATCCCAATACTCAGGGATTCGACCAGACCCGGTCGACCCAAATACACCACTCCCTCACAAAGAAATAGGTCTTTTTCCATCCCCCTCGATCATTCGTAGTCAACCCAGTGGTCAGATGCTCCCTCTTGTGTCAAAAGAACAAATTGTACCTCTCATTCTCGACTACATGCTCATTCAAATAATACGTATACATAAGATCCTTTACTCCAAACCTAACCCCCAACTCGAACGTCAAAACCTCAACCGACATTAGCACCCTTCATGTGTTTGGCATTAGTTGGGAAGGTGCTATCTAATACCTCATATACGAGATTAGGGATAGGAAACCTAAACTCATCTACAAAGGGGCGCTCATAGAATCCAATCCACCCAAGAATATAATATATATGTTCGATCGACAAGGCCAATCTCACTTGGACCTACTCGGGGAAATACTATTTTATCTTCATCTCCCACATGGTCCTTTCGGTCACTCGACTATATGGATTTTTGGTCAGTATATTGGTCGGATTGCTTGTACTGGGTTGTCCACCCGACTCTGCTGGAATTACTCGGAGTGGTGGCACGTCCTTAGGGATACCTAAAAGGGGTTCTACCGACGCGACAGTCAGAATATCTTCACCACTAAAACCTTCTCCATCTTACATCCTATGTGGGGAGATATCCCACAAGGGCGAGTATACATATATCTCCATCAGTGTATCACTTGAGCTCGAGCAGCCCTCAGACGACATATCAATTCATTCTACGAACAACGAATTAACCTAAAACTAATACGACAGAAGATCAAACCCAAATTTCACAGAAACACAATCCTAAAAATCCCAAAACCATTTAAAGATCAAAGCTCCTATTCTAGCCAAGAACAAGTTGAATCTACCCTATGAACAACTTGAAGAACTGAAGAACACGACGATGGATATGAAGAATACATTGAGTTCGAAGAGAGCGTTTCAACCTTACGACTTCAGAAGGAATTTTGCAAATGAAGCAAATGAATCCCCTCAAGGCTCTTTATACTCTTCCTCATTTTCTCGCCAAAAAGGCCTCGATATTAACACCACATTTATTGAGATTTAGGAAATCGTGGTAAGCAAGAACCAACTCGAAGCCAGATAAGAACATTGTCGGCTGAGAACCCCTGCAATACTATCATGAAGATCCCTATGTCTAAACGACATACGAAGATTCCATTACTTGGCCAGCACGATAAAACCATCAAATGGCATAATATTAGCACCATAGGTTGATGCGTTGCCACAAGTCGAGTCAAGTTCAAGACCATGACCTTCATCTAGTCCAGACGACATGTAGGCTCGAATAGGTTCCTATTCGGTACCAATCGAGTGGATGATCTCCTAGCCCTCATCGGGTCCGGTCGATGGGAACATTCCCCAATTGGCTCAAGATCAAGTCAAGTACAAGACCTAGTGTTGGAGTTCTACGGTCCCAATGATCGAATCAAAAGCAAGAAAACACATGCGAATACATATGACGAAGTTGCAGAATACTTACATTAATCGGTTGAGCGACACGGAAGGCAACAAAAATCAGATTCTGCCTCTTTCAACTTTCACATCAGTTCACTGCCACTGCCCTCCAAGTTCAGCCATTGTTGGTTCTTCAAGCAAGCTCCAAGCTTTGTCGAACGATTCCCAGCTCATGGGTAGACTTCCCTATCACATTTGCATGTCTCTCGGAGTGCTCGCTCTCTTGATTTTTGCCACAAAAACCAAGCACTTTTGCTTCCCATGGCTCACGACAGTGAGCAAACCAGATGAGAGAAAAATAAAGCCCTTGGTGTGAGAAGAGAGAGATGAAGAAGTGAGAGTGTGTTGGTTATTTTCTGTATCTCATACACTAATCAATTTCCAAAATTAATTAACTTATTTTTGCTTTCAAAAATCAATAAATAAATGCTCCAACCACTCACATCAACTTACATCAACTCACATCAATCCATCAATCATGAATAGTGACTGGCGTCAATCACTCAAAGTGAAAGACATTTATCACTTGATTGACAGATGACGTGACGCTAGATGCGACTAGCGATTTGACGCTTGATTTGACTTGCGTTCCGCACTCGAATTCGAAATGCGAATGCGCTCGCAAATAATCTCGGGCTCGGGTTCGTTAATTCCAAATTAACGAATTTTCTATTGCGACGTAATTAAATCTAATTTAATTAAATAATCATGCCAAGCATAATTACTATTCATGTCGCTAACGAATTAATTCTAAATTAATTCGTTTGCCCGATTAAAAATCTAATTTCCATTCCGCGTCGAAATCTAATTTCGTTTAATATATCGAATATATTAATTTAATCGATTAATTCCAAATTAATCGTTATCTCTTTTTAAATTGATATTTTATCCCAGATAAAATATCTTCGCAATTAATCCTAGATTAATTTTCTCTCTCATCTAATTAATCCCAGATTAATTAAAAGTGCGAGTCATACTTCATCGTTGAATCTTCGGGAAGCGACCCATGAGATCCCCAGATATGTTGGCAGTAAATTCGGTCGTCGGACTATCCGAACACGTAAGTACCAAGTACTACGTTTATACCAATTACAAGACAATGTTGGCTTCTAGCAAAGCGCCATGCCTACCCAATTCTCCAGAAATATCCTTACAGGAATAAAGGATCTATATCAGGCGTAGTATACGTGGTATTGTGTATTTCGATCCAGTATCGGATGTCACGTGCTAGGCCTGGGGCTGGAATTGTGTCTGCCCCGTACGAAGCACATATCAGATCTCTGGTAACTAGTCTCTATAATCGGATAAACATGACCTAGTCATAATATCCCGATAGCTCGAGCATATAAGAGAACGAGTTCCGTATCCTATGTGACCATCATCTCCACTATGACTGGAGTGATACTTCCGTCTTGACATCACACCCAACACACTACGATTCTCAATATACCCAGCATTGGCGTACACAGAACCTGTTAAAGCCCTGGACGACCGCAACCAAAGTATATTGATTGTCGCAAGTATTAGCGGTGCAAGTCTCAAGTTAAGACCAAATACACCTACCCTGATTTCGGACTTCCATAGACACATAGTCATACTACCAATAGAATTCCGAGGGGGTCTATCCAGAGCGAAGATGTTTCCCGTACCATCGGTAAAACACAACCTCATATTATCGGATCTCTGGTAACTAGTCTCTATAATCGGATAAACATGACCTAGTCATAATATCCCGATAGCTCGAGCTTATAAGAGAACGAGTTCCGTATCTTATGTGACCATCATCTCCACTATGACTGAAGTGATACTTCCGTCTTGACATCACACCCAACACACTACGATTCTCAATATACCCAGCATTGGCTTACACAGAACCTGTTAAAGCCCTGGACGACCGCAACCAAAGTATATTGATTGTCGCAAGTATTAGCGGTGCAAGTCTCAGGTTAAGACCAAATACACCTACCCTGATTTCGGACTTCCATAGACACATAGTCATACTACCAATAGAATTCCGAGGGGGTCTATCCAGAGCGAAGCTGTTTCCCGTACCATCGGTAAAACACAACCTCCATTTACACTTGCGTGAGTATCATATACCCAAATATATGAGAACTATATCGTCGTGCCCTCACAACGCGCACAAGTGTAATACTAATCTTTTACGTATTTATCGATGTTCGATCTCGATAATACTCTGAATAAGGATATTTAATGATTTATCCTTCATGGATTGATACTGTCTCATATCATTCTCAATCCATGAACAAATCATAAGGACCTCCTATCATTTATACATCTAGGTGATCTAATCACAAATGATAAGAGTGCAATCTCATTTGTCACATAGTTAATTTGTACAACAATAACATGATTTGTACAAATAGTGACACTATGGGTCATAATTGTCCAACAATCTCCCACTTGGCCTATAGCCAGTCACTCGAGTGTCTTACACCCGAACTATGTACGGTTGGCTCAAACTACTGAGAAATGCTTTCGTCAGCGGATTTGCATGATTATCATCTGATGCGATTTATTCGATCATCACATCGCCACATTGTATGATCCGAACGAATCAGATGAATATCGAAGTATTTATCTGGATCGTTGATGAGACCATTAATTCTTTAGCATGTGCTGAAGCCTAGCTCAGCTGCTAAAAGAATTATATCTAATCTAATTAGATTATTATCGACCCCAGAAGGCTTCTTTTGCTGCCTCAGCTGCAGCAATAACCCGTATTTGTTGTTTATTCGGTAACAGTATCTTGCTTGGAAGATTTCCAGCTCACTGTTCCGTTATTCAAACTGTATAGTACCATTTTTATCGGTTAGGAAACTTGTAACAGTGATCCCAGTCACTTCAAGTTATCCTTCTGCATAGATTAAGACAACATCCTTAGTTCTCTAAGATACTAAGTATGTTCTTAACATCAATCCAGTGACTATCACTTGGATTGGCCTGATTGTGACTTCATATGCTCAAAGCGTATGAGACACCAGGTCACGTACATTTTTCAATGTACGAGTTCACAAAGATTTTTATCGAAAGCCAAGCTTTCACCGATTATTATATGGGAATATCATTTCCAAGAAATGACATATTATCATTATTTATAGGATAGCCAATGTCAGTGCGCTCCCACTAACCCTCTTATATACACAAGAATCATTTCATTTTGAATTAAATCATAAACTATTATGATTACATCAAAACGATAATTCTAAGAACCTAATGCTTGCTTCAATCCAAACATGGATCGAATAACCTGCAAACCTTGTTTGCTAGTTTTGGTACGACAAAACAGACATGGTGTTTTAAACATACTCCAAAAGGTTTCCATTTCAGGAAAGCGATTTTCCCGTTCAGCTTTTATATTTCATAAATGAAACATACAACTTTAGCAAGCATTATCCAAATGGATTTACCATGGCAACAGGTAAAAGGTTGAATCGAAATCAATATAATGTTGATAACGATACCTTTCCGCTTCAAGCCTAGCTTAGTACGTTGGTATGTTGCCATCCATGTATGTCTTCCTCGAAGACTGAATAGTACCAATAGGCACAATGCCTTGCGGTACATCAACTAGTATCCAAACTTGTTGATATACATGGAATCCATTTCAGATTCATGACACTTTGCCATGATAGGGAGTCGATACCTTGTATCACTTCCTCATACGTAGTTAGTTGGTATACCTCAATAAGATAGAAATCTTTATGAGGTGAGATCAGAAACCAATACCCCAGGTTATTTTCTGACTCTCTCTGACATGCACGGTTCTTGTGTATTCGAAGATTAATGTTATAGTTTCATCCTTGATGAGCTATTTGTGTTCCATTAGGACTCGGTGCCATGAATAGTATTACTCTGATTTTCATCGAGTTTTACTATCCTCCCACTAACCACTGCATATCGGTATTCCTCTTAGGAAAGCCGCATGGTGAGTAACAATCTAATTGTTCTCTAGTGATTTGTATAAGTACTATACTTATGGTTTCCATAGGATAACCAAAAATTAGGTACTGATCCAATTTGGGTTCTAGTTTGGTATCATCCAAACATGTGCCTAGCATACCCAAATTATCAGGAATGTGAAACCCGGTTTCTTTCCTGTTCATATCTAATATGATATATGTCAAACATATTTTAATGGAACCTTATTCTTAATAAGTTCTTGCACTGTTTAAACTTATCCGTTGAAGAAAATGGTAGCTCAGAGCGACTCATGATTAACCTTATCATGTCCAACAAAATTCGGTTTCTCCGTTCGGACACACCGTCAAATTGACATGTTCCGGGAGGAGTCCTTATTGAAAGAATACTTTACTCTTTCAAGTATATTAGAAACTTATTGCTTAAGTATTTTCCATTACGGTCTTACCGTGACGGTATAATACTATAGTCGATCTGTTTGTCTACTTCGTGTCGAAACTATAAAAGTCTCCAATTTGTGTTTCAAAGGAAACACGTAACTACAACGCGATGTCACATCCGTAAAGGTAACGAAATATTCATATCCACATCTAGCCTAGCTAGACATGGGCCCACTTGCTTCACTATGAACTAGGGCTAACAGATCGGTGGCATTTGCACTTTTACCAAGTAAATAGTGTTATAGGCACTTTGCCCAATAAACTAGATTCCTATATTTTATTTGAATAGAATCAAATATGTCATAGTACCCACTCTTCGAAAGTGTGGATATACGACTCTTGTTTAATTGTGTCCCAGACAACAATGCCACTTTTAAGTTTCTACTGATCAAATCAGTTCGAGCTATTTGTTTGTCATGTTATATATATGAGATTTTATTTATATTCAAAATATAAATGCTGTTATTCATATCTAATGTGTTTATCTCAATATCATCTTTATAAAATAAAACACTTTAGTGTTCTAGAATATAAAGGTTCACCCGTAGCGGGTTAAACACTGATATAGAGATAATGTATCTAGTCAAACTAGTTACATTATAACAGTTTACAAATTTAGGTACACACCCGAAGGTAGTTCCAAAACTTAGGTATCTACGGTTAAAACAGCGATTTTCATCTCGTTTCCAGTTCGTAGATAAATCTCTATTGAAGTCAGTATCCTGTTCATAACAGATTCTGAACATCAATTCATATATTTTATGTATCATACTAAGTATTTAAAATCTAATTTTAATACTAGTAGTGAACATATTTATGACAATCATTTTTGAAGTCAGAGCCTTGCTCGTCTTCAATTCCTTCATGTCTGCTTTGTCCAAACGGCAGTCACGCTTCCGCGATCCCGTTTGCCACATTTAGGCAGACATTTTGGGATATGTCATTTATCTTCCCAGAAGACTATAATGATTTTGCCTTTGCCTTTTTCCACATTCCAGAAGCCTTTGGCCAAGCCTCGGGTTTCTAGAATATTGAAGTAAGTTGCGCCTTGCGCTACTTGCCTTATTGCAAACTTTGGCTTTTCTCCTTGAGAATTGCCATTAACTCTCCAAGAGTTAACTTTCGCAATTTAGTACTTCTAAAATCTAAAGATATATTTATGAAGATCCTTCAATTTCATTATCATACTTTAAGGATCTAATCCTTAATTCTGATTCAGAAATTAAGGAGTTTACCGCGACAAGCTTAATGGATTAAGCACTTAAGTTATCATCACATGATCTTCCAAAGATTATGCTCTACTGTTTGCTTAACTCCGGGCTTAGGCCTAATATGTTATTTTATCAAATAAAGTAACTTATTATTTTTTCCAGGACCATCCTGAAATTTATTCCCAATTTGAAAAATTAAACTATTTAAATATATTTTCCCTAGGATTATGTTTTAAATGTCAATCTTTCAATTACCACTTGATTTTAATAGTCCAACTATTTAATCAACGATTTCGGTACTATTTAAATATAATGATTATTACAGTCCAACTATATTAATCAACTATACTTTATAGATTAAAATCAATTATATTGATTACTATAATCCAATTATAAAATCAACTACAAATGAATAGTTTGAATATAGTCCAACTATTTTTAAAACAACAATTTAAATAAATGACGAATGATATTTATTTGAGCGCGTATGTCAAGTAATTAAACGAATATTGCAAATTCAATTCTTGCCTCCCACTATTTTTCGGCGAGCCTCTAACCCTCTGTCGAGTACTCGGGAAACCGTGTTTCCTAGTGGGCTAGGATCCCGTTAAATATCACACAATCTTGACTTTGGCCAACAAATTATATGATAATTAACTAGGTAGATCTCTAAGATCGATTGGATCCAATCCAATTCCTAGATCCGGTAGGGGGACATCCAAGTCTGAAACATATATCTTATATATGCCAATACATCCAATGTATTACCTAACCTTTTTCCTCTGAATCAACTAAGCCTTGGCTTTGGCACAACAAACTTAGTGATCCCAGTTAAGCGCGACCCATTGACCATGGAAAGCTTCGTAATCAATGTCGATGGACAAGAAGTGGTCTTGACTTTGGCCAACAAACCACAACTTGGACAAGACACTGATATGAAACAAAGCTCTCGTGATTCAAACACATCCTCGACGGACAAATGCCTTGACTTTGGCCAACAAGCCAATGCCAGTCTCGGATCTTGAGTGAGAATCACTCAATGGAAGGAAAGACGCTTAATATTTAGCGAGAGTTTTTCGCGTGCAAATTGGCAACCAATTTATTATCTTTGTTAAGGTATCATCATCATACACCCTTAAACATGCATTCTAAACACATAATAAAGCGTATATGAAAATAAATAATAATGATATGCGGATGGATACTTTAACATTGATCCTAGATCAAATCTCTCTCTTTCTCTCTCCCGCTAGCACAAATATCTGCTTCTACCCGTTACACTACACTTTTAAAGAAACCTCATTTGCATTTAGGGGAATAGGTGAGAAGAGAATACAAAGAAATGAGAGTTAATAAGGCTGGACACGCAAGTCTAATTAATAAATCAAATTTATTACAACAATTTCTAAAATTGCCCCACCCATCTAATATCCATCTGATATACATTATTATGCATCGCAACCATGTATTCACACAAGCATGTTATCAATCAATCTAATCAAATTAATTAATCTGATAATTAGTGACCATCCAATGTTCAAACAACGATTTGATTTTGCTCGAGTCAAACTCGTTTTGCGAATAAGTACTCAAAGTACGAATTCTCGAATTAAATTAAATTACATAATTAAATCCAATTCAATTTGCATTTAATATTAATTCGCTATTTAATTCCTAATTAAATACTACACTTTATTTAACGAACCTTTACGACTTAAATTCCAAATTTAATCGTTACGGGTCTCAAAGCCCGATTAACGTCCAACGTCAATTTATTTAAAGTCAAATGGGCTTTTAATTAATTTCTTTAAGGCGTGGACTTTTGGTCAACTCGGGTCAAATCGATAACCAAAGTCCAATTCGGGAGTTACCCCATAAGCCTAGAAATCAATTTAGGCCCATTAGGCCCAATTAAACTTTAAAGGTTCAATAAGTCGAATTTGGGCTTTATGGAGGCGGTTTTGGGCCCAATTGGATCTAACCAATTTTCCTAAACCCAACTTTGTACAACAAAGCCCAATAAGCTCATTTACAACATTACAAGCCCAAATCCAATTTAAGGCCCAATATAATTAAACACAAAAATCCAATTTCACATTTAATTAACCTAAAGTGTATATCATGATTAATCACCCAAATTAACATTTCTAAAACATCAATTAACATAACTAATCATGCTTAATAACCACAAAATATGTCCAACATATTTTGATCAAAAATCAAAGCCAAACATGCTAGTTAAGTCTCGGCAAAGTGAGGATTTTATATCCAATTTCAAATCCAATCCAATTGAATCAAATTAAACATTAAATCAATATCCCCAAATGATTTCCAATTCATCCAATGAACAAAAATCAAAAAATTCCAAGACTCACAAATTAGGGTATCATTCGGTCATGATCAAGAATTTGGGGAAATTTGATCCAATCAATTTTTCTCTCCAAATTAGACATATATAACTCTAAGTTAACATCAAATAAACATAACCAAACACTCAATTTGATAAAATTATGCTCCAAGCAAAATTACCCAAATTTTAACCCTAAGTCGTTTCATGCTTTTAACAATGCTCTGATACCATTGTTGGAGTTCTACGGTCCCAAGGATTGAATCAAAAGCAAGAAAACACATGCGAATACATACGACGAAGTTGCGGAATACTTACATCGATCAGTTGAGCGACGCGGAAGGCAACAAAAATCAGATTTTGCCTCTTTGGACTGTCACGGCAGTTCACTGCCACTGCCCTCCAAGTTCGGCCATTGTTGGTTCTTCAAGCAAGCTCCAAGCTTCGTCGAACGATTACCGGCTCATGGGTGGACTTCCCTATCACCTTCGCATGTCTCTCGGAGTGCTAGCTCTCTTGATTTTTGCCAAAAAACAAAGCACTTTTGCTTCCCATGGCTCACTGCAGTGAGCAAACCAGAGGAGAGAAAAATGAAGCCCTTGGCGTGAGAAGAGAGAGATGAAGAAGTGAGAGTGTGTTGGTTATTTTCTGTATCTCATACACTAATCAATTTCCAAATTAATTATCTTATTTTTGCTTTCAAAATCAATCATAAATGCTCCAACCACTCACATCACACTTACATCAACTCACATCAATCCATCAATCATGAATAGTGTCTGGCGTCAATCACTCAAAGTGAAAGACATCTATCACTTGATTGACGGATGACGTGACGCTAGATGCGACTAGCAAATTGACGCTTGATTTGACTTGCGTGCCGCACTCGAATTCGAAATGCGAATGCGCTCGCAAATAATCTCGGGCTCGGGTTCGCTAATTCCAAATTAACGAATTTTCCGTTGCGACGTAATTAAATCTAATTTAATTAAATAATCATGCCAACCATATTTACTATTCATGTCGCTAACGAATTAATTCTAAATTAATTCGTTTGCCCGATTTAAAATCTAATTTCCATTCCGCGTCGAAATCTAATTTCGTTTAATATATCGAATATATTAATTTAATTCGATTAATTCCAAATTAATAGTTATCTCTCTTTAAATTGATATTTTATCCTAGATAAAATATCTCCGCAATTATTCCCAGATTAATTTTCTCTCTCATCTAATTAATCCCAGATTAATTAAAAGTGTGAGTCATACGTCATCGGTGAATCTTCGGGAAGCGACCCATGAGATCCCCGGATATGTTGGCAGTAAATTCGGTCGTCGGACTATCCGAACATGTAAGTACCAAGTACTACGTTTATACCGATTTACAAGACAAAGTTGGCTTCTAGCAAAGCGCCATGCCTACCCAATTCTTCAGAAATATCCTTACAGGAATAAAGGATCTATATCAGGCGTAGTATACGTGGTATTGTGTATTTTGATCCAGTATCGGATGTCACGTGCTAGGCCTGGGGCTGGAATTGTGTATGCCCCGTACGAAGCACATATCAGATCTCTGGTAACTAGTCTCTATAATCGGATAAACATGACCTAGTCATAATATCCCGATAGCTCGAGCATATAAGAGAACGAGTTCCGTATCCTATGTGACCATCATCTCCACTATGACTGGAGTGATACTTCCGTCTTGACATCACACCCAACACACTACGATTCTCAATATAACCCAGCATTGGCGTACACAGAACCTGTTAAAGCCCTGGACGACCGCATCCAAAGTATATTGATTGTCGCAAGTATTAGCGTGCAAGTCTCAGGTTAATACCAAATACCCTACCCTGATTTCCGACTTCCATAGACACATAGTCATACTACCAATGGAATTCCAATGGGGTCTATCCAGAGCGAAGCTGTTTCCCGTACCATCGGTAAAACACAACCTCCTATTACACTGCATGAGTATCCTATACCCAAATATATGAGAACTATGCCGTCGTCCCCTCACAATGCGCACAAGTGTAATATTAGTCTTTTACGTATTTATCGATGTCCGATCTCGATAATACTCTGACTAGGGATATTTAATGATTTATCCTTCATGGATTGATACTGTCTCATATCATTCTCAATCCAGGAACAAATCATAAGGACCTCCTATCATTTATACATCTAGGTGATCTAATCACAAATGATAAGAGTGCAATCTCCTTTGTCACATAGTTAATTTGTACAACAACACCATGATCTGTACAAATAATGACGCTATGGGTCATAATTGTCCAACACCTAGACCTTCATCTGGTCCAGAAGACCTGTAGGCTCGGCTAAGTTCTAATTTGGTACAGGTCATGTTGATGATCTCATGACCTTCATCAGGTATAGTCGACAGGAAAATTTCCCAATTGGCTCATGATCGAGTCAAGTATAAAACCTGGACCTTCATCTGGTCTAGACGATATGTAGGCTCGAGTAGGTTGTTATTCGGTAACAATCGAGTGGATGATCTCCTGGCCCTCATCGGGTCCAGTCGACGGGAATATTCCCCAATTAGCTCATGATCGAGTCAAGTACAAGACCTGGACCTTCATCTGGTCCATACGACTTGTAGGCTCGGCTAAGTTCCAATTCGGTACAGGTCGAGTGGATGATCTCATGACCTTCATCAGGTCCAGTTGATATGAACCTTCCTCAATTGGCTCATGATTGAATCAAGATTCAAGACCTGGAAATTTATCTGGTCCAGACGGTCCAGATGATATGTAGGCTTGATTAGGTTCCCATTCGGGACCAGTCGAGTGGATGACTTCCTGGCCTTTAACTGGTTCACTCAATAGGAACACTCCCCACGACTCATGTAGATTCAATTTTGAGGTCTGGCCTCCGCCCAGTCCAAATGACATGAATGCTCCATTGGTCATTTGACCAGTCGTATGGAGTATATTCAGGACCAACATCTAATTTCTTCAAATGGGTACACCCCCATTTTGACTCATGTCAAGTCAAATTAAAGAATTGGACTACACTCAGTCTCCATTGGTCTTTTGACCAGTCGTATAGAGTATATCCGGGGCCATCATCTAATTTTATCCACTAGGGACACCCCCATTGACTAATGTCGAGTCAAATTCAAGACTTTTACAGTATTGTCCAGACGACATTGAAGACGTTCAATCACGTTCTGGTCCACACAATGAAGACTTTACTACAACACGTGTCAAAATCAAAGATAGTACTCAGATCTTTATCCACGGCAAGTTGTCTTACCTGTTTGGTTTCATACGACATGACCAACGAGTACTCTCCAAGCCAATAACTCATTGACTTAGAGAGTAGGGAACAAACTGTACGAGCCAAATTTAGGCCAAGGGCATTTCTGACATTTCACTTCAGGCCATATGTCAAATACAACCCAAAACCCTCCACCAAACAGGACCCAAACAAGACTTGGGCCAATGGTCCAATCACCTTATCAGGCCCGTACATAAAGAGAGATCAACCTCTTGATTTGCCAGCTGCCTAACCAAATAAAGAGAAACTCACCCTACGTAAATTATGTGGCTGAACCATTACAAACACCCAAAACATATATCAATTAATACATTAATGAAACCTACCTTGATGGCTTATAAAAGAAGCCATAATTCAGAAGAAATGGGGAGAAGCATTACAACCATAAGCTTAGCCTTTATCACCAGAGCCCTCAGAACCTTCGACCTACCACCCTCACGGCAACCTACGGGGATCAAGGTAATCTCTGACCTCGCTCCTCCTCCTACGGCACTAACAACTCATTTCCACTACTGACTTGAGCGTCAGAGTGCCTACAGCACCCACCACACCGATGGGTAGATTCTCCACGCTCACCTTTTCTTTGTTTTACAGGATCGCTAGTGCCCCCAACCTATAAAATCTCGATTGTGGACCTCGGGCGAAAACCAGCGTCCACTGTTATGAACCATAATTTTTCAATTTCCACAAATTGACAAATTAAACAAATTCAATACCTTAATCAATCCAATACCACACCAATAAAGTTTCACCATCATGAAACAAATCAAGAATAATTCTAGGTTAATTATGAATGGCTAAGCAACTCTAGAATGACAACTTTAATTACAAATTAATTTTATAAGCTTAATTACTCCTAATAAGCTTATAATTTGATCTAACATGCAAATCATCTTCAAAAAAGTTTCCAAAAAATTTAATTACAAACTAAAAGAGTAGAGACATCAACACAGCAACATAAATTGAAGCTAAGATTGATAGAAATATTTTCTACATTGAAGAAAGTGTGAAAAAACTTACAAAAATTCCAAATTTTGGCTTTGTTTTCTTTATTTCTTCCATCTTTTTTTCTCTCAACTCCATTTGTAAAATATTTGTGAAGCTTGTCTAACCTAGGAAAAATTAAAACAAAACACTTTCTGTATTTCATCCACTTGGCTGAAATTTTCAAAAAAAAATATCAAGATATTTTTAATTTTTGTGTTTCATTTCCATTGGTCCAAATTTACATAATAAAGATAACACTTATCTTATATTAAAGTAAACTTACAAGTGAGCCAATGGTATCATGCCATTTCCAAGCATAAATCATGTAATAGATATTTTGTTATTTAATTAACTTAATTATTTAATATTTAAATAATTAAATACAAATATCCTAATATATGTATTATATTTACTTTAAATATTGAAATACATATATATAAATGATATATGTCAAATATCACAATTTGATATTTTATTAATATGTATTTAATAAAATCAAGTATTAAATACAAATCACATTAATTCAGAAACGACCGTTAGGTCTTGATTGCATGTATTTTTCATTTATCCGTTAAACGAGTTATAAATAATCAGTATTATTCATAATAGTTGCCCTAGCGCTCTACGAGTATATTTCATTAGTGAGACTCTCTAGATTCAGGCATATCCGTCATAAAATATAATTTCATATCCATAATTCACCTACCCGTAAATTATGACGACCAAGGATAAACTCGCTGAATCATACATGTCGAGGTCATTGCATACATATAATTCATCTGTCACAGGTATCCGGATTATCCCAGAATATATATATAAACGTCAAATCTCTATAGGTATAATCATGTCGACGTATCTATTAGCAATCTTTTAAAAAACACTCGGAACTTACTTCTGAAATATACCAGGCCATAGATTTAACATACTACTAATCATTTAATGGACACATATGCCATGTACACATGACTGATTGATCTTATCTTGATACACAAAGGATAACATGAGCATGAGTCCACACCCAACGAACAGACAGAGGTCTGATCTTAATAGATCGGTGACGTGACTACCATCTAAATGTGGAGGATAACTCATATATCTACAGTGGTATCTCAAGTCAAAGAATCACTATGCTACTCAACCCAAGAAGATTCATATTAACGTTGGTGTACCATCTATTATGTAATCTTCAGTAAGTCGTTCAGTGTTGATCAAATAAACACCTATATGTCTATACGAGTCTCCCGAGACTCATGGTTCATTAGTATAAACCATCAGACCAAGTCTGATATACGACATGTACTGGTCTCAACAGATTTTACTAACCAACCCGTGTCAGTAAATCTTGACCAGAAACGTAATTTGATAATATATTTCTAGTAGTTATACTTCCCAATGTCAATTACAAACTATCTTGTAATTGCGCACTACATTATGTATATATTATTAAACACGATTTAGTTTCAATCTAATGAATTCGATCGAATATATATAATAAAAGACATGAGGTGTTACCATAATTAAGTAATATTATGGAAAAAATATTGCTCGTATTCATGAATTAGACATAAATATGATCCGGATTGACGCTTTGAGCACCAACCCTAACACATGAATGTATTGTAATCTTCTCTAGACGGTATGAAGGAATTGTCATATCCTACATATTATGTAGGATTATCATCTCCTCTAGATGACATGAAAAGAATGTCATTTACTCTAGACGATAAGAATAGGTTGTAATCTTCTCCAGACAACATGGAAGAATTTTTACCTCCTTCAGATGACATAAAAAAAATTGTCATCTTCTCAAGACGACATGGATGGAATATCATCTACTCCAGACGACATGAAATGATTGTCATCTCTTCCAGATGATATGAGAGAATAGTCACATTCTCCATATAAAAATGGATGGATTGTCATCAACTCCAAACTACAAAGAAATAGCCTTATAGACCTTCATCAGGTCCAGTCGACCGATGCCTCATGGACCTTCATCTAGTCTAGTTGACTGAATCCTTAATGACTTTGATTTTTTCTAGTCGACCAAAGCCTTATGGATCTTAATCAGGTCTAGTAAAGTGAAGACTCTCATAGACATTCATCAGGTCTAGTGGAGTTAGGAGTGTAGGCTCACATGTACCTTCATCAGGTCCAGTCAACCGAAGTCTCATGGACTTTCATCAGGTCTTGTGGAGTGAATATCCACATAAACCTTCATGAGATCCAGTCGATCGAAGTCTCATGGATCTTCATCAGGTCTAGTGGAATGACGACTCTCATGGACCTTTGTCAGGTCTAGTGGAGTGAAGAGTGTAGGCCCGCATGTACCTTCATCAGGTCCAGTCGACCAAAATCTCATGGACCTTAATCAGGTATAGTGTAGTGAAGATCCACATAAACCTTCATGAGGTCCAATTGACCGAAGTCTCATGGACCTTCATCAGGTCTAGTAGAGTGAAGACTCTCATGGAACTTCATCAAGTCTAGTGGAATGGGGAATGAATACCCTCATGGACCTTCATCAGATCTAGTGGGTAGGGATTATCCTGAACCTTCATCTAGTTCGGTCGACGAGAACTTTCCCTATGGCTTATGTCAAGTCAAGATCAAGACCTGGACCTTCATCTGGTTCAGATGATATTGAAGACTCCCTTGGTTGTTATTTGACCAGTCGACTGAAGATTATCCTGAACCTTCATCTCATTCAGTCGACGGGAATATTCCCCATGGATTATTTCGATTATGTTAGGGTTGGTGCTCGGAGCGCTAATTTTCTTATGTATTTCCTTGTAAATACTTATGTAAACATTTTATTATGAATAAAATAAACAGTTTCTATTATATAACATCTCTTTATATATGGTAAAGATGTAATTGACCTTAGAATGATTAGTTATGATACAGTTACAAAAGCTTCGCAACTGACATTGAGTTGTATCATAACAATTACTTTTCTTTAATAGTTTTTGGTCAAGGTTTACATTACTTAGTCAGTAAGTAAACTCTTTCAGACCGGTACATGTCGTATATTAGAATCTTGGATTCCAATGGTAGATTCTCAATAAACCATGAGTCTTGGAGACTCGTATAGACATGTAGGTGTTTATATCAGATAAACCCCGAATGAATCACCGTAGATTCTTAATAGATGCCACACCAATGTTAATAAGAATCTTCTCGGGTTAAATAGCATAGTGATTCTTTGACTTGAGATACTACTGTGGATATATGAGATATCCTCCACACTTTGATGACAGTCACGTCACCGATCTATTAAGGTCAAACCTCCGTCTGTCCGTTGGGTGTGGACTGATCCTTAAAATATCATGTGTGTGTCAAGAAAGAATTTGTCAGCTCTGTGTATAGAGCTTATGTATTCAATTTGAAATTAGCAATTTGTTAAATCCATGGGCCCATGGTTCACTTTATGTAATGACCTCGACCTATATGGTTCAATGAGTTTATCCGTGTTCGTCATAATTTACGGGTGGGTAGATTATGGATACGAAATTGGATTTCGTGATGGATATGTCTGAACCTAGAGAGTCTCACTAATGAAATATACTCGTAGAGCACTGGAGAAACTTTTTTGAATAATATTGATTATTTATAAATCGTTTAACGGTTAAACGAAAGTTATATGTAAAGAGACCTTTTGGTCATTTCCTAATTAAAGTGTAGTTGTATTTAATGTATGATTTTATTAAATACGTATTAATTAAATGTCAAATTATGATATTTGACATATATCATTAATATATGTATGTATATTATTTAAAGTAAATATAATACATATATTTGAGATATTTATAATTAATTAATTAATTATTAAATGATTAAAATATAAATATCTACCATTATGATAAAGTTATGAAATGATTATGTAGTGTATATATTTGACTTTACATTAAAGAAAAAGGTAGTCAAATGACATTTGACTTCTTTGATATTTGTTTGAAAATTGAAAATATCTTGTTTTATTTTCTCACCAAATTCGGCCAAACCCTGTTAGTATATAAGGGTTTCTTTTTTTCATTTGCTCTCCAATAACCTAAAACAAAAGAGACTTGAGAGAAAAAGAGAAGAAATCAAAGAAAACTTAGAAATAAGTAAGTATTTCCAACTTTCAATTAGAAGGAAAATTATTCCTTTTATTCTTGGCTACAACGTGTGTTGTTCTGAAGTTTTTCTACTCTTTTATGTTTGTGTTATGATGGTCGGAAGAATGAAAGAAAGATGTATGCATGTATGTTTAACAAAGTATGCTTATTAATGGTTAATAAGAACACTTTTGATCATTTGATGATCTTGTTATCATTCTAGAGTTGTCAGACTACTCATTGATGACCTAGAATTATTATTGAGTATTGAGTTGTTTTAAAGTGGTGAGACTTGTTTGATATTGTAGAGATTAGATTAAAGTGTTGGATATGATAAATTTTGGTTAATTGGATTAATTTGAAAAATTAGGGTTCATAACTGACACGCTCAAAAATGTTTCTTTACTCCGAAGTATAAGAGTGTAGAAGTAATAAAATAACCCGATAAGTCTGGAGTCGATCCATAGGGAATTGATTTGTTGAATTTGTTGGAAATTTTAGGTTTAAACTGCAAAAATAAAATATTGGAGTTAGGGGATCCATTCCTAATATTTCGAACTTATAAATCTCACTTTTTATAAAATATAAATTATCATTTGTACCCAATTAATTTATTTCAGGAATCAATTACGCCTAAACATATGAAATCAACTATACAGGTGGTGTCAATTTATGTCTATAACAAGTCCAGTTAGGTACTTAATTATGCCAAAACATATAAAACCAGCCATATAGATGGTAGCAAAGTTTGTTAATAATTAATCTAGATTTAAATCAACTTTTAATCATTATATTATAATTTATTTATCATAATATAAGTGAAATTAATCTAAGTTTTCATTATAAAAGTTTCACCATTACTCCAGCAAAAAGAAATTAGCTACTCATATTTTGAATAAAAAAAACTCATAATTTTATTACTAAAGAAAAAAATATTACAAAAATCTTTAAAAAATTGAACACACAAGACATTATCTTCCAAAATCTATAAAGAAGTCGAGAAGAAATTATGAAGTTTCCTTATGTTGAAAGCTTCTTTATATAGGAAAAAATTGGTCACTGCATCGCGATGCCAAAGCTTTACGCGTCGTGACGTGACTGCCAGTTGTAGACACATGTCAGAAGGTAAGGGCGTCGTGGTGCGGATTCATTTCGTGTCATGGCGCGCTAGTCGGTGCCATCGGTGTCTTTGTCTTCATGGGCGCGTCGCGACGCTAAGACTTGTCGAGTCGCGAAGCGCTAATTGTTTCCCAATTTTACCCTTTCCAAGTCTGGTTTTTCCTGTCAAACTTCCGAGCTGTATTTTACCTACCAAATAAAAAAATACACAATAAAAATATACAAAATATAACTTAAATATTATTTTAAAGATGTGCTAAATAAAAAGGATTAGTGAAATTATAAGTGTAAAATAATTGATTTTTCGTATAATAAATATACATTTTTTAGTGTTCATCACACCCCCAACCAGTCTATTACTAGTCCCTAGTAATTCAAGCAAAAAAAAAATCTTATTTAAGTTAATAATTGTTTTCTTTCTTTCTAAATGATCAAATAAATAAATCCTCATGTACTTTTTACTCTTCTTCCATACACACATAAAACAAGGTAGTAATCAATATATGGTGCCCACAATATTCACAGGTATTTATTGAAAAGATAGTAATATTTTTGTCATAAAAAATCGTTAGAATGTACACCATTTAACAATGAAAGTTTATTTATAAACATATCTTCAATCCTTGTATCGAACTTTGGGGGCACTAGGTGTTAAGACACCCATACAGACTTAATTGCTCAGATTTAGATATTAAAAAGAAAAATGCCTGATTTCCGTAAGCTTTCTTTTTAACCCTTGTAACAAGCGTTGGCCAGTGACTCTCAAACCAATTTGCCTTTGGGAACTAAGTGTTAAGACACTCATACGGACTTAATTGCTCGAGTTAAAAAGGCTACGAAAACGAACTTATTCAATTTTTTTATTGAACTAAATCAAGCTCTACCGTTTTACGTGAACAATCAATGCTTGTTGAGGCAAGATGTCCGGATACTAAGTAAAAGCATGATTAGTTGTATATTATTATTAATTTTTAAATAAATATATATAAACACAAATTTCACTGCCTTTAGGTGTTACCTCCAACAAACTAAAGAACTGAATATTATAAAATTTTCACTTACTATCCATGAGCATGTGTTACCATATCGTTAATAATATCTATCAAATGAGCATAAAAAGATCAAATTTTATCAATATTATGGAGAATTCACAAATTTAAATGATTCAAAAAAAGAAAGAACAACAAATAACTTGTTATTAATTATTTTGAGATGCGTCTCAGGAGCGAAAATTTCTTACACAGCCACCTCCGAACAATAATTTCACTTGGTTTAGTAAATATTTATTGTTATTTTATGTGTATATTCTTACACACAAAATAACTGTAGGGGTTTTTAGGGGTGAATCCGGTAACGCAGCGGAAGCGGTGAAAATCCGATTTTCAGATTTCAAAACTTTTTCTCGGATTAATTAAATAAACATATTTATTTAACATTCCAATAATCAAATTATGAAAATAAATTCAATAAATCATATTTAAGTGAATTTACCGAAATACCCTTACTTTGTATTTTTGTCCATTTTAGTCCGAAATTGATCAAATCAATTTTGAATGATTCTAAATCATTTCCAAGATGAACTTAGCATGTTCAAAACATCAAAACACCAAAGCAACCAAAAACCCCAAAATCCAAGTCTTGGCCGAGAGCACCATTAGGGTGCCAATTTGTGCACTTTGTCATTTCATGCTTCAAAACTCATCAAGATGTAATCCAATCAACATGAAACTTTATATGCATCATATACACATCCAAATACACAACATATATGAAAACCCCCAAATTTGGAATTGGTCATGAACCCTAATTTTTCAATTTCCTCAAATGGACAAATTAGACCAAATAGTTTAAATCAATTACTTTAATCATCATTCTTCCATCCAATCCAAGTCTCAACACAATGAAACAACTCAAGATCAAATCTAGATCATTTAAGAGTGGGTCAATAACTCTAGATTAGCAACATGGTTTCCAAAACCTTAAAAGAAAGTTTATTACTACAATAGTTATACACTTCCTTCATTACACATGCTTCACACTTCACCAAAACTTCCATCAACAAAAACCACAAGGAACAAAGAAAGAAACATCCTAAGGATATCATATATTAAAGCCTAGAACTTAAGGAACAAATTCCTTACTAATAGCAAGTTTGAGAAACTTACTAAATTTCCAAGCCTTTTTGATTTTGTCTTTCTTTTTCTCAAAGTTCCTTTAGCTTCTTCAATGGAGATTTATGTTTTGTGAAATGTATTAGGTTAACCAAATGAAAAGCAAATGAAAACAATTTATACTTGTGCAAATTAAGCCTTGGCCGAATTTACAAGGCATGGAAATTCAAGTTTTTCATTTCATTTTTCATTTCAAATGCATTTGTTATCTTAATACAAATATCTAAAACTACTTTATAGATATTTATTTAAGTCAACAATTGCAACTAACATCATTTACTTTAAATATCCTAATGTAAGATATTTATATTTTAATTAATTTAATCATTTAACAATTAAATAATTGATTAATTAATCAAATACAAATATATTAAATATATGTATAATATTTACATTAAATATTAAAAACATATATTCATTTAGGATATAAGTCAAATAACTCATTTTAACTATTAATTAATGTGTATTTAAATTAATCAAGTATTAAATGTAAATACACAATAATTAAGTAAATGACTATCTAGTCTCTTTAGCACATATCTTGCGTTTAACCATTAAACGACTTTATAAATAATCAATATTATTTATTAATGTTGCTCTAGTGCTCTACGAGTATGTTTCATTATTGAGACTCTCTAGGTTCAGGTATATCCGTCACGAAATCAAATTTCGTGTCCATAATCTATCCACCCGTAGATTATGACGATCACGGATAATCTCGCTGAATCATACAGGTCGAGGTCATGGAAAATGTATAATTCCTCCGTCACAGGTATCCGGATAAATCCCAGAGATATAGATGTAAACGTCAAATCTCTATCGGGATTATCCAGTCAACTATTCTATTAGCAATCTCTAAAAGAATGTTTAGAACTAGCTTCTAAACTTTACCACGGGCCCATGGTTTTATCTGATTGCTAATCATATGGACTACCTATGCTCTGATACAAAGAACTGACGGATCCTATCTTGATACACATAGGAAACCCTGAGGATCTATCTACACCCAACGAACAGGCGGAGGTCTGATCTAAATAGATCGGTGAAGTGACTGCCGTCTAAGTGTAGAAGATGTCTCATGTGCCCACAATGGCATCTCAAGTCTAAGAATCACAAGTGCTACTCAACCCAAGAAGATTCTTATTGACGCTGGTGTACCATCCATTAAGAATCTTCGGTGAGTCGTTCAGTGTTTATCCGCTATAAACACCTACACGTCTATACTAGTCTCCAAGACTTATGGTTCATTGAGAAACCATTGGAATCATATATTCCAGTATACGACATGTACCGGTCTCAACGAGTTTACTATACTGACCAAGTAGTGTAAACCTTGACCAGGAACAGTCTGAGAATGACAACGTCATGATACATCTCAATGTCCGTTGCGACGTTTTTGCAACTGTATCATGACTAATCATTCTAGGGTCATTACGTATTTACTATATAGAAAGATAGATTATATTATAGAAACTGCATATATTATTCATAATAATAATGTTTTACAGAAGTATTTAACAGAAATACAACCGGGAATTGGCGCTCTGAGCACCAACCCCAACAAAATCTCCCACTTGCTCTAGTGCCAATATAGATTGTATCTAATACCCATCGACTCCACGTGTTTATCAAACAACTTCGGAGGTATGGCCTTCGTCAGCGGGTCTGCTACATTATCTTCACTCGGTACATTACACACGACAATATCCCCTGACGACACGATCTCTCGAATGATGTGGTACTTGCGTTCCACATGCTTCGACTTCTGATGCGCCCTCGGTTCATTTGCTTGCGCAATGGCTCCAGTATTATCACAGTATAACGGAATCGCATTCTCGATACTTGGGACAACTCCCAATTCTGTGATAAAGTTCTTTATCCACACAACCTCTTTCGCAGCTTCAGAAGCTGCAATATATTCCGCCTCAGTGGTGGAATCAGCTGTCGATCCCTGTTTGGAACTCTTCCAACAAACTGCACCTCTGTTAAGGGTAAAGACAAATCCAGATGTAGACTTTCTATCATCGGGATCCGATTGGAAATCGGAGTTTGTATACCCATTAACCTGCAGTTCGTTTCCTCCATATATAATCAACTTATCCTTGGTACCTTTAATATACTTTAGGATATGTTTAATGGCCATTGGGCGAGAGAGAGTAGAGGAAAGAGAGAATAAGAAAAATGTGTTGGTTAATTGATTTCTAAAATCAATTAAAACATATACCATAAATTTTGAATTTCAAAAAGTCAAAAGGTACAAGCTTTAAAGCTCCCAACAACCACCATCAAGCAAAGTGACAAGTTGTCAAATCACTCAAAGTGACTAGACATCACATCAATCGATTGACTAGTGATTTGACGTTTGATGTGACTTATGGGCCGCACTTAAATTCGCAATGCGAGTGCGCCCGCAAACACTCCCGGCCTCGGGTTCGCTAATTCCAAATTAACGAATTTTCCGTTGCGACATAATTAAATAATTATGCCTAGCAAAATCACTATCCACGTCGCTAAAGAATTAATTCTAAATTAACTCGTTCGCCCGAATTAAAATCTAATTTTAATTCCGCGTCGAAATCCAATTTCATATAATATATCGAATATATTATTTTATCGATTAAATAATATTTTATCCCAGATAAAATATCTCCGCAATTAATCCCAGATTAATTTTCTCTCTCATCTAATTAATCTCAGATTAATAAAGTGCGAGTCATACGTCATCGGTGAATCTTCGGGAAGCGACCCATGAGATCCCCGGATATGTTGGTAGTAAATCAGGTCGTCGGACTATCTGAACACGTACGTACCTAGTACTACGTTTTCAACTGATTTACAAGACAAAGTTGGCTTCTAGCAAAGCGCCATGCCTACCCAATTCTCCAAAAATATCCTTACATGAATATGTGATCTATATCAGGCGTAGTATACGTAGTATTGCGTATTTCAATCCAGTATCGGATGTCACGTGCTAGGCCTGGGGCTGGAAATGTGTATGCCCCGTACGAAGCACATATCGGATCTCTGGTAACTAGTCTCTATAATCGGATAAACATGACCTAGTCATTTTATCCCGATGACTGCAGTACATAAGAGAACCAGTTCCGTATCCTACGTGACCATCATCTCCACTATGACTGGAGTGATACTTCCATCTCGACATCACACCCAATACATTACGATTCTCAATATACCCAGAAAATGCGTACACAGAACCTGTTAAAGCCCTGGACGACCAAAACCAAAGTATATTGATTGTCGCAAGTATTAGCGGTGCAAGTCTCAGGTTAAGACCAAATACACCTACCCTGATTCGGACTTCCATAGACACATAGTCATACTACCAATGGAATTCCGAGGGGTCTATCCAGAGCGAAGCTATTTTCCGTACCATCGGTAAAACACAACCTCCTACTACACTTGCATGAGTATCTTATACCCAAATATATGAGAACTATGCCGTTATGCCCTCATAACGCGTACAAGTGTAATACTAGTCTATTTCGCATTATCGATGTCCAATCTCGATAATACTATGACTAAGGATATTTAATGATTAAACCTTCGTGGATTGAACTGTCTCATATCATCTCAATCCAGGAACTAATCATAAGGACCTCCTATCATTTATACATCTTGGTAATCTAATTACAAATGATAAGAGAGTAATTTCTTTTGTAACATAGTTAATTTGTACAACAACACCATGATCTGTACAAATAGTGACGCTATGGGTCATAACTGTCCAACAATCTCCCATTTGGCCTATAGCCAGTCACTCGAGTGTCCTACACCCGAACTATGTACGGTTCGCTCAAATTTCTGAGAAAAGACTTTCATCAGCGGATTTGCATGATTATCATCTGATGCGATTTATTCGATCATCACATCGCCACGATGTATGATCCGAACGAATCAGATGAATAGTCGAAGTATATTTCTGGATCGTTGATGAGACCATTAATTCTTTAGCCTGCGCTGTAGCATAGCTCAGCTGCTAACAGAATTATATCTAATTTAATTAGATTATTATCGACCTAAATGACTTCTATTGCTGCCTCAGCTGCAGCAATAACCCGCTATTGTTGTTTATTCGGTAACATTATCTTACTTGGTAGATTTCCAGCTCATTGTTCCATTATTCAAGCTGTATAGTACCGTTTTGCGACTTATAGTCGTTATTATCGGTTAGGAAACTTGTAGCAGTGATCCCAGTCACTTCAAGTTCTCTTTCTCCATAGTTTAAGACATCATCCTTAGATCTTCTAAGATACTAATGGATGTTCTTAACATCAATCCAGTGACTATCACTTGGATTGGCCCGATTGTGACTCCATATGCTCAAAGCGTATGAGACACCAGGTCACGTAGATTTATTTTTCAATGTACAAGTTCTCGGAGATTTTCAACAACTTTTAGATCTATCCCAGTAGATCTTTATTCCTAGAATAAAGGTTGTTTCTCCCAAGAATTCTACGGAGAATTTTCATGAAAGCCAAGCTTTCACCGATTGTATTATGGGAATATCATTTGCAAGAAATGATGTGACATCATTGTATAGGAAATTCACTGTTAGTGCGCTCCCACTAACCTCCTTATATACACAAGAATCATTTTCGTTTTGAATTAAATCATACACCATTATGATTACATCAAAACGATAATTCCAAGAATACTATGCTTGCTTCAATCCATCCATGGATCGAATAACCTGCAAACCTTGTTTTCTAGTTATGGTACGACAAAACCGTCAGGATGTTGTGAACATCCTCCAAAATGTTTCCGTTAAGGAAAGCGATTTTGACGTTTAGCTGCCACATTTTATAAATGAAACATGCAGCATTAGCAAGCATTATCCAAATGGATTTACCGTGGCAACGGGTAAAAGGTTTCGTCGTAATCGACACAATATTGATAACGTTACCTTTTCGCTACAAGTCTAGCTTAGTACGTTGGTATGTTGCCTTCCATGTATGTCTTACTTGAAGACTTATATAGTACCAATAGGCACAATGCATTCCGGTACATCAACTAGTATCCAAACTTGGTTGGTATACATGGAATCCATTTCGGATTTCATGGCACTTTGCCATAATTGGGAGTCGATACCTTGTATCACTTCCTCATACGTAGTCAGTTCGTGTTCCTCAATAAGATTGACATCTTTATGAGGTGAGATCAGAAACCCATACCCCAGGTTGTTTTCTGACTGTCTCCGACTTACGTGGTTCTTGTGTATTCGAAGATTATTGGTATAGTTTCATCCTTGATGAACTATTTGTGTTCCAATAAGGAATCGGTGCCGGGAACAGTTTTACTCCGATTTTCATCGAGTTTTACTTTCCTCCCACTTACCACTGCATATAGGTATTCCTCTTAGGAAAACCGCATGGTGAGCAACAATTACATTGTTCTCTAGTGAGTTGTTTAAGTATTATACTTTGGTTTCTCTAGGATAACCTACAACTTAGGCACTTATCCGATTTGGATTTTAGTTTGGTATCATCCAAACATATGCCCAGCATCCCCAAATCTTCAGGAATGAGAAAACCCGATTTCTTTCCTGTTCATATCTAATATGAAGTCTGTCTAACAGATTTTTATGGAACCTTATTCTAAATAAGTTCTGCACTGTATATGCGTATCCGTTGAAGGAAATGGTAGCTCAGAGCGACTCATGATTAACCTCATCATGTCCAACAGAATTTGGTTTCTCTGTTCGGACACACCGTCAAATTGACGTGTTCCTGGAGGAGTCCTCATTGAAAGAATTCTATACTCTTTCAGGTATTCTAGAAAATTGTTGCTTAAGTATTTTCATCATGGTCTAACCGTGACGGTTTAATACTTTAGCTGATCTGTTTGTCTACTTCGTGTCGAAACTCTAAAAGTTTATGATTTGTGTTTCAAAAGAAACACATAACCATAACGCGATGCCACATCCGTAAAGGTCACGAAATATTCATATCCACCTCTAGCCTAGCTAGACATGGGCCCACTTACGTCACTATGACCAAGGGCTAATAGATCGATGACACTTACACTTTTACCAAGTAAAAGGTGTATTAGGCACTTTGCCCAACAAACTAGATTCGTAAACATTATTTGAATGGAATCAAATCCGTCCTGGTATCCACTCTTCAAAAGTGTGGATATACGAGTCTTGTTTATTGTGTCCCAGACAAAAATGCCACAATTAAGTTTCAACTGATTAAATCAGTTTGAGCTATTTGTTCTGATTAAGAAATTAATGAGTCTTTTTTCGCAAGCTTAGCGGATTAAGCACTAAAGTTATCATCACATGAATATTCCAAATATCATGCTCTACTATTTGCTTAACTTCGGGCTTAAGCCTAATATGTTATTTTATCAAATAAAGTAACTTATTAGTTTCCAGGACCATCCTGAAATTATTCCCAATTTGAAAATTGAAGTCGTTTAAAAAACATTTTTCACCCAGGATTATGTTTTAAACACTAATCTTTCAATTTATCTTGATTCTAATAGTCCAACTATTTAATCAACGATTTTAGGTACTATTCATTATAATGATTACTATAGTCCAACTATATAATCAACTATAATTCAATTGATTAAATTCAATTATATTGATTACTATAATCCAATTATAAAATCAACTATTAATTGAAATTAGTTTGAATTTTGTCCAACTGTTTATTAAAACAACAATTAAATATTAGTCCAACTAATATATTAATTATTTGACGAATATTTGAATGAGAACGTATGGCAAGTAACTAAACGAATATTACAAATTTAATACTTGCCTCCCACTATTTTTCGGCGAGCCTCTAACCCTCTGTTGAGTACTCGGGAAACCTTGTTTCCTAGTGGGCTAGGATCCCGTTAAATAACACACAATCGTGACTTTGGCCAACAAATTGTATGATAATTAACTAGGTAGATCTCTAAGATCAATTGGATCTCATCCAATTCTTAGATCCAGTAGGTGGACATCCAAGTCCGAAACATATATCTTATATATGCCAATATATCTAATATATTGCCTAACCTTTTTCCTCTGAATCAACTAAGCATTGGCTTTGGCACAACAAACTTAGTGATCCCAGTTAAGCGGAACCCATTGACCATGGAAAGCTTCGTAATCAATGTCGATGGACAAGAAATGATCTTGACTTTGGCCAACAAATCACAACTTGGACAAGACACTGATATGGAACAAAGCCTTCGTGATTCAAACACATCCTCGACGGACAAAGGTCTTGACTTTGGCCAACAAACCATGCCAGTCTTGGATCTTGAGTAAGAATCACTCAATGGAAGGAAAAACGCTTAATATTTTGTGAGGGTTTTTCGAGTGCAAATTGGCAACCAATTTATTATCTTTGTTAAGGTCTCATCATCATACACCCTTAAACATGCATTCTAAACACATAATAAGGCGCATATAAATAAATAATAATGATATGCGGATGGATACTTAACACATTGTTCCTTGAACAAATCTCTCAATTCCTCTCTCCCGCTAGCACATGTATTACTTCTACCAGTTACATAACACTTCTAAAGAAACCTCATTTACATTGAGGGGAATAAGTGAGAAGAGAAATACAAAGAGTAAGGAGGTAATAGGCTGGACACGCAGATCCAATTAATAAATTCTAAATTTATTACAACAATTTCCAAAATTGCCTCACTCATCTAATATCCATCTGATATACATTATTCATGCATCGCAACCATGTATTCACACACGCATGTTATCAATCAATCTAATCCATTTAATTAATCTGATAATTAATGACCATCCAATGTTCAAACAACGATTTGATTTTGCGCGAGTCCAACTCGTTTTGCGAATAAGTACTCAAAGTACGAATTCTTGAATTAAATTAAACAACAACATTAAATCCAATTTAATTTGTATTTAATACTAATTCACTATTTAATTCCAAATTAAATATTACACCTTTTTAACGAACCTCTACGACTTAGATTCTAAATCTAATCGTTACGGGTCTCAAAGCCCGATTAACATCCAATGTTATTTAATTTAAAGTCCAATGGGCTTTTAATTAATTTCTAAGGCTTGGACTTTTGGTCAATATGGGTCAAACCCAAATACCAAAGCCCATTTAAGGAATCACCCTTATTTGCCAAGAAACCAAGTTAGGCCCATTAGGCCAAATTAAATATTAAAGGTCCATTAGTCATAATTGGACTTTATGGATATAGTTTTGGGCCCAATTGGATCCAACCAATTTGCGTAAACCAATCTTGGTACAACCAATCCCAATTAGCCCAATTACAACTTTACAAGCCCAATTCCAAATTTGGCCCAACATAATTAAATTCCAAAATTCCAATTTCACAATTTAATTACTCAAAGTGTAATGCCATAATTAATCACCCAAATTAACATTTCTAAAATATCAATTTACCCAATTAATTATGTTCATTATCATCAAAACATGTCCAACACATTTTAATAAAAAAAAAATCAAACCCATTATACATGCTTAAAGTCTCGGCATTTTGGGGATTTTAATCCGATTTCGTTTTAAATCCAATTGAATTACAAATCAACATTACCCAATGTTTTCCAACTCATCAATGATCAAAAACACAAAAAATACCAAGACATATTAGGGCACATTATTCTCGGCCAAGCCTCAAAAATTGGGGAAAAATTGATCCAATCAAATTTCATGAAATTGATCATGAACAACTTAAATCTAACATCATTTAAGCATACTCAATCAAACAATTTCATCAAATCATGCTCAAATTGATTTTACCCAATTTTAACCCTAAGTTCAAGTTTCATGCTTTAACTCGCTCTGATACCATTGTTGGGTTTCTACGGTCTAACCGGGATCGTTTTAAGCAATGAAACATACATGTGAATACAACAAGGAAGTTGCGGAATACTTACAATGATCGGTTGAGCGATGCGACGAACATAAAAACTCTTTTCCCCTCCAAGGTGGCTCACGGCAGTGGCAGTTTTTGGCTATCCAATTTTCGGCCATGGAAGGATCTTTAAGCTGCAAGCTTTTGAATGATGATTCCATGCTCACGGGTGCAGTTCCCTATCACCTTCGCAAGACTCCTAAAGCGTGCTAGTACTCCGGAAATTTTGCCGCAAAATTTCATTTAGCTTCTCCATAGCTCATGGCAATGCAGTGAAGGAAAAAGAAAGAATGCCCCTTGGGCGAGAGAGAGAAGAGAGGAAAGAGAGAAGAAGAAAAATGTGTTGGTTAATTGATTTCTAAAATCAATTAAAACATATACCATAAATTTTGAATTTCAAAAAGTCAAAAGGTACAAGCTTTAAAGCTCCCAACAACCACCATCAATCAAAGTGACAAGTTGTCAAATCACTCAAAGTGACTAGACATCACATCAATCGATTGACTAGTGATTTGACGTTTGATGTGACTTATGGGCCGCACTTAAATTCACAATGCGAGTGCGCCCGCAAACACTCCCGGGCTCGGGTTCGCTAATTCCAAATTAACGAATTTTCTGTAGCGACGTAATTAAATAATTATGCCTAGCAAAATCACTATTAACGTCGCTAACGAATTAATTCTAAATTAACTCGTTCGCCCGAATTAAAATCTAATTTCCATTCCGCGTCGAAATCTAATTTCGTTTAATATATCGAATATATTAATTTAATCGATTAATTCCAAATTAATCATATGTCATCGTTGAATCTTCGGGAAGCGACCCATGAGATCCCCGGATATGTTGGCAGTAAATCCAATCGTTGGACTATCCGAACACGTACGTACCTAGTACTACGTTTTCAACTGATTTACAAGACAAGGTTGGCTTCTAACAAAGCGTCATGCCTACCCAATTCTCCAAAAATATCCTTACAGGAATATGTGATCTATATCAGGCGTAGTATACGTAGTATTGCGAATTTCAATCCAGTATCGGATGTCACGTGCTAGGCCTGGGGCTGGAAATGTGTCTGCCCCGTACGAAGCACATATCGGATCTCTGGTAACTAGTCTCTATAATCGGATAAACATGACCTAATCATTTTATCCCGATGACTACAGTACATAAGAGAACCAGTTTCGTATCCTACGTGACCATCATCTCCACTATGACTGGAGTGATACTTCCATCTCGACATCACACCCAATACACTACGATTCTCAATATACCCAGAAAAGGCGTACACAGAACCTGTTAAAGCCCTGGACGACCAAAACCAAAGTATATTGATTGTCGCAAGTATTAGCGGTGCAAGTCTCAGGTTAAGACCAAATACACCTACCCTGATTCGGACTTCCATATACACATAGTCATAATACCAATGGAATTCCGAGGGGTCTATCCAGAGCGAAGCTATTTTCCGTACCATCGGTAAAACACAACCTCCTACTACACTTGCATGAGTATCTTATACCCAAATATATGAGAACTATGATGTTATGCCCTCATAACGCGTACAAGTGTAATACTAGTCTATTTCGCATTATCGATGTCCAATCTCGATAATACTACGACTAAGGATATTTAATGATTAAACCTTCGTAGATTGAACTGTCTCATATCATCTCAATCCAGGAACTAATCATAAGGACCTCATATCATTTATACATCTTGGTAATCTAATTACAAATGATAAGAGAGCAATTTCCTTTGTCACATAGTTAATTTGTACAACAGTACCATGATCTGTACAAATAGTGACGCTATGGGTCATAACTGTCCAACAGTGCCCAGCCCACATTGTAAAGAAATAAAAAAGTCAGCATGATTGATCATTTCAGTAAGTCTTTCAGACATACCTGAGACAATGCATTCTTGTCCATTTGATTTTCCGATGATGTTGTCTTCTGTCAAAGGCTTGAGAATGATCCCTAAAACATGACTGCCACCTTCTTGTGCATCCTTTGAAACACACGCCATCAATACAAAATTACCACCGCCATATACTAAGTGCATATTTCTTGCCGCCATAACTCTATCCAATTCTTTTGCAGCCTCAACAAATTTTGGTTTAGTTCCAGAGCTAGTTGCACAACACACACATATATTAGCGACTCATTTTTTGAAGTTGTCTCTATTTTTGTTCTCTCTCTTATGTGGATATGTTGAAGAGAGAAGTGACGAGATGAATTTATAGATCCTGAAAAAGGATGAGTAATAAATGCACTTGTACCTGTAAATGACAATTGTCAGGAAAATAGATCGTGAAAGTCAAAAAGTTTAGATATGTCGACAAAAGTAAAGTAAATCAAAACAGTAATTTAAAGTAAATGAAATCAAAGCAATAAATTAAAATAATCTGTACTGGTAGTTGTGATTGTGGCTCACATCTTCCTCTAGTTTTACGTCCAGTAATAGCTTGAACGTCCTCTATGGGTCATGGATATGCTTCTCATCTAATTTTCTTATAAATTGGCAAACATGGTCTTTTAAAGTCAGATCACTGAGACTGTATTGTTGTCTTTTTTTTTTGAAATTGTATATGTAAATTATGAATTATTCGATGCACATGTCCAATAGAATGCATCTCAAGAGTCAATGATATATCATCTAAAGACTCCTTACTCAAGCCATCTCTAATGAATTGAATTTTATTTTTTGCGATTGTCAGACATCATTCCTAAAGAACAACAACGAGTGTTGCACGTCCAACATGCATATTTATAACAAACACCTAATTGTTTAGCTCTTCATTTTTTAACATATGTGTTTTTCCCTAAACCAGACATGTAAGATATGAAAGAGTCAGATGACTCACCTGCCAAGCGAACCCTTACTTCAATCACCCTACGAATATCACTAGGAATACCATGGATCATAAGAAGACTCATTCTTTTGGTGCATGATTTATAAATTTTCATCAGAGCATTTTAGGGGAGAGAATGTAAATGATTGTGGAGTTTAGCGAGAGTTTCTTCCATGTCGTAATTCTATTGTATCAGTAATTTTAGGAAACTAAAAGAATTGACTTAGATTCACAGAGTACCGTTATCTGTTGCTTAATCGGGGTGTGAGATTTTGACAAAAAGGGGAATGACAAATATACTACAAAGCTCAATAGAAAATGAAAAGTAAACAAATATTAAAAACAAAAGAAAAGAGAATACATCAATCACGGTATACTGGTATGCCCAAAGTTCATCAGTTAGCCGAAGAGACCAATCTTTGCGATTGAAGTAGACTATTTTTTCAAAAATTTATTTGAATTCTCTATTCGCTAGTTCAACTTGACCATTTGTCTGAGGGTGATAGGAGGTGAAAACATTGTGTGTAATTCAATACTTTTTCGTTAAGGACTCAAAGAGTCTGTTACAAAAATATTTACCACCATCACTTATAATGGATTGAGGGATTCCAAATCGACTTAAAATATTTCTTTTAAAAATTTAATCACAGTTGTGTGATCATTGTTCCGACTGTAATGAAAATATATAAAAATACAAATGAAGGTGGAAATGGGCCCGTGAAATCTATCCCCCAACAATCAAGATTTCGATGACAGGGATGAGATTTGAAGGTATCATGTGTCTTTTTTAAATGGACCCTAACTTTTGATAATTTTCACAAGCTTTGCAAAAAGCGTGTGTATCTTTAAAAATGGTGGGCCAATAAAATCCACACTATAAGATTTTTACAGTGGTTTTCTTAGATGAGAAGTGACTGTCACGTGCTTCTGAATGACAAAACTAAATAATACCACTTATCTCATTGTCCGGTATGCATCGTCGGAAAATTTGATCAAGGAAATACTTGAACAGATATGAGTTGTCCCAATAGAATATTTTGACTTCGGTTAAAAATTTCCTCTTATCCTGAGGGCTCCAATCTGAAGATATTTTCCTGTTGCAAGAAAATTGACAATATTAGCATACCAAGGCATTGTGTTTACAGAAAATAAAAATTCATCAGAAAATGAGTCATTGATAGGAGTTGTATTAATTGATGACTCAGTAATGAGTCTCGATAAATGATCTGCAACCACATTCTCTGCTCATTTCTTGTCCTTGATTATGAGAGTGAATTCTGAAGTAACAAAATCCATCGTTGTAGGCTTTGCATCCTGTTTAGTCATCAAATATCTAACAACAACATGGTCAGAATAAACAATGGTTGAAAAACCAATTAAATATGATCGAAATTTATCCAATGTAAATATTACAGCAAGTAGTTCTTTTTCTATGATAGTGTAATTCATTTGTGCACTATTTAAAGTTCTACTTGCGTAATATATTACACATGGCTTACCTTACTTTCTCGGTTCTAGCACTGCACCAACTGCATAATCACTAACATCACATATTATCTCAAAAGGCAAAGACCAATTAGGGGATTGCATGATATGAGCAAAAGTCAAAAGACTGATAATCTTTTCGAATGCTTTTTGACATTTTTCTGTCCATTCAAATGTTGCATCTCTTAATAAGAGGTTGCATAAGGGTCTGGATATGTTACTAAAGTTTTTAATGAACCTCCTATAAAATCCTGCATGTCCTAAGAAAGAACGGATTTCCCTGAGTGTTTTTGGTGTTGGCAATTTAGAGATTACCTCTATTTTTGCTTGTCAACCTCAATACCTTTAGATGATACAACGTGTCCGAAAATAACTCATGAATTAGTCATGAAATGATATTTTTCTTAATTAAACAAAAGTCATTTTTCTTCACATATGTTCAAAATATTTTCCAAATTATTCAAGCAATTATCAAAATAGTTCTCAAATTTAGTTATATCATCCATAAATACCTCTAAACAGTGTTCAATCATGTCACTAAATATGCTTAACATGCATCGTTGGAATGTTGCGAGTACATTACAAAGTCCAAAAGGCATTTTCCTAAATGTAAATGTTCCAAATGGATATGTGAATCTGGTCTTTTCCTTTTCTTCTAAAGCAATAAGAATTTTATAATAACCTGAGTAACCATCAAGAAAATAATAGTATGGATGTCCTGCAATTTTTCTAAAATTTGGTAAAGAAATGATAAAGGAAAATGGTCTTTTCTAGTGGCATCATTTAGTTTTCTATAATCAATGCACATACGCCAACTAGATGAGATTCAGGTTAGAATTGATTCTCCTTTATCATTTTTTATAAAAAGTTATTCCAGATTTTTTTGGCATAACTTGTCTAGGTCATACCCACTTACTATCGGAGATAAGATAGATAATACCTACATCAAGAAGTTTAAGGACCTATGTTTTTACCACTTCTTTCATGTGAGGTTTAATCTTATTTGGGGTTGACGATATGTCCTAGCATTATCTTCTAAATATATTCGGTGTGTGCAGATCAATGGATTAATGTCTTTTATGTTTTTTAAAGTCTATCCAATTGTCAGTTTATGTTCTTTCAATATTTTTAACAACTTACTTTCTTGACTGCTCGTGAGAAAAGAAGAAATTACCACAAGGTAGGTTTGTTCATCTTCAATAAATGCATATTTCAGTCCTTTTGGGAAATTTTTTAATTCCAATTTGGGTGTTTCCTCGTGTTTTTCTTCTTTTAGTGTTCCCATTTCTTCCAAATTTCATATCTCTCCATCGACTTCCAATACTTATGTAGAGCCAAGTAGAAAATCATTAGTAGTATCCGAATCTAATTACGTACTTGTTTCAACAAAATTAACAGTACAAATTCTCGTGGGATTAGATAAACTCCCCTGAATATATTCATCCACAATTGGTTCAATTAGTTCTATGCTTTTGTTTTCACTGTCCTCATCATATGGTTGTTTGCAAATGTTAAAAATATTTAACTCCAATGTCATATTGCCAAAAGACAATTTATGATTTCATTCCTTCAATTAATTAAAGCGTTAGCTGTTACTAAAAATGGACGACCAAGTATTACAGGGATTGACTTATAAATGTCTGCCATAAGTTGTGTTTCTAAGACAATAAACTCCACATGATATATGAATTTATCGACTTGCACTAACACATCTTCAACAATTCCTTTCGGTAACTTAACCGATCTATCGGTAAGTAAAAGAGTAGTTGAGGTTGGTTTTATCTCACCAATATTAAGTTGTTGGTAAACTGAAAATGGAAGCAAATTGACACTGGCTCTGAGATCAAGCGAAGCATGTTCAATGTTTTGATTTCCAATAATACAAGAAATAGTTGGACAACCAGGGTCTTTGTATTTAAATGCATTATTGGTTGAGATAATGGAGCTTACCTGTTCAGCTAAAAAAACTTTTTTCTTACCTCATGTTTTCTTTTAATGGTGTACAGGTCTTTCAGAAATTTGGCATAAGATGATATCCGTTGGATGACATCTAAAATGAATATTGACCTTTACATGTTTTAATATTTCATAATCTCTGAGGAATGGTTCAATTTCTTTATTTTTAATGATTGAGGAAATGGTGGTGCATGTGACAAATTGCTATCATCAACGATGGGTAATTGTTAATCAATTCATTCCTTACCCTCTGAATCTGATTTATTCTCAGCTTTGAGAGGTTCAAGAATATATTTGTGGATGTCCTTACCACTACGAAGAGTAATAACATATTTGACTTGGTCTAAGTGTTGATTTCCAGAACTACCCTCGTGAAGGTTTTGATGACTTTTGGGATTTGGCTGTGGTTATATAGGAAAATTTCCTTTCTCATTAATGGTTAATGCATATATGATTTTGGCAAAAATTTCTCTCAAATCACTCACTGTTTGCACATTTTGGTTATTGATGGCTTCCTGTTTCTCAATGAATGCTTGCAAGATATCCTCAATGGTTTTCCTAAGTGGTGGGACATATGATGCATAATTCTGGGAATTTCGGAAATTCTAGTGTACATGAGGAGGTTGTTGCGATGATTGTGCTTGGTTATCATTCCTCAAATTGAAGTTTAGATGGTTTTCCTACCAGAAATGTAGGTTTGTGAGTATGAGTTTTGATTTGGTCTATTGAATGTGTTTATGGAATTGATTTGGTCATGAAGACATTCATACAGGGATGGCAAAGATGGTCAAACTTGTGTGACATGTTCATTTGAATTACAAATTTGACATATGACTTCCTGAATTGACTTAACATGATCACTCTTCCTCATTTCTAATGCCTCAATTTTTTAGCTAAAGATACATACCTAGCAGAAAGGTTATGGTTTTCCCTATGGTTAAACATAAATATACCAGATGATTGTGGTTTTATAGACGACTCATAGGTACCGACTGTGTCATATTATTGTGCATTCTCTGTTATGTGTTCTAGGTACTCTAGTGCATCTTCGAGATATTTATCCCTAAATTCACCGTTACACTTCATCTCCATTATTTGTCTACCTTGGGGTGTTAAACCCTCATGGAAGTAGGTAACCAGCCTCCATGTTTCAAACCCGTGATATGGATAAATATTTAACATCTCTTTAAACCTCTCCCAATATTGTTAAAGTGTTTCTCCCGACTATTATGTGAAGGTTGTGATTCTCCTCTTAAATGAGTTTGTCCTGTGAGAGGGGAGAATTTTTTAATAAAATTTTCTTGTAAATCATCTCATGTTCTGATGGATCCTGATCTAAGGTTTGCAGCCAAATTTTAGCTTTATTCTTAAAAGAAAATGGAAAAAACTTTAATCGAATTATATTCGTGATATAATTTTAGTCTGTACAAGTTTTACATACCTCTTCAAAATCCTTTGAGTGTTAATAAGGATTTTCTGATTCTGGACAATGGAATGTGGGTAAAAGTTGGATGACACCTACCTTAAAGTTGAAACGTGTTGCATCTAAGGGAAAAACAATGTAAGATGATGTCTTGTCCTATTGGGATTCATGAATTATCTGAGTATCCTAAGATGATCAAGATCGTCATGTTGAGACTCGTTTTCAACATGATCCATTGGGTTTTCAACTCGGGCATGTGGATTTTCAATTTGATTTTTGGCCATTTTGACAAACGATGAAGGTGATGGAGACTCTATATTTAATCTACCGCTAGATGATTGAGACTAGGGTTTCATGTAACACAAAAAGAAAACAATATGCCAAAATCAAGAAAGAAAAATTCTCAGATAATAAATAAAAAGACATAAAAAGAGAAGAGAATAGAAGAAAAACTTAATTACAATAATTATTCTATCTGCTAAATAATATTCTCCGGCAACGACGTTAAAAAGTTGACACTCTTAAAAAGTGATTCTATACTCCAAGTATAAGAGTGTCGAAGTAATAAAATAACTCGGTAAGTCAGGGGTCGATCCACAAGGAATATATTTAGTATGATAAAATAATAGTTAAAGCAAAAAAAATTTGATTTGTTGAAGTTGTTATAAATTTTAGGTTTAAATTGCAAAAATAAAATGTTGGAGTTAGAGAATCCACTCTTAATATTTCAAACTTATAAATCTCATTTTTTATAATATATAAATTGTCGTTTGTTACCTAATTAAATTATTTCAGGAATTAATTAAGTCAAAACATATAAAACCAGCCATACAAGCTGTGTTAACTTATGTCTATAACAAGTCCATTTAGGTATTTAATTATGCCAAAACATATAAAACCAGTCATACAGGCGGTAGAAAAATTTGTCAATAATTAATCTAAATTTAAATCAAGTTTTAATCATTAGATTATAATTTATTTATCATAATTTAAGTGAGATTAATCTAAGTTTTCATTATAAAAGCTTCACTGATTACTCCAGCAAAAAGAAATTAGCTACTCATATTTTGAATAAAAACACTCATAATTTTATTACTTAAAGAAAAAGACATTACAAAAAGCTTTAAAAAATTAAACACACAAGACACTCTCTTCCAAAATCTATAACAAGTCGGAAAGAAAGTATGAAATTTCCTTATGCTGAAAGCTTCTTTATATAGGCAAAAATTAGTCCATGTGCCAAAGCTTTGCGCTTCGCGACGCAGCTGCCTTTTGTATCGCGACGTGCTAGTCGGTGCCCGAGGTGTCTTTGTCTTCATGGGAACGTCACAACGCAAAGGCTTGTCGAGTCGCGACGCGCTAGCTGTTTTCTCTATTTTAACCTTTCCAAGTCTGGTTTTTACTGTCAAGCTTCCTAGCAGTATTTTACCTACCAAATAACAAATATACACAATAAAAATATACAAAACATAACTTAAAATATTATTTTAAAGATGTGCTAAATAAAGGGGGTTAATGAAACTATAAGTGTAAAATGATTGATTTTTCGTATAATAAATATGTATTTTTTTAGTGTTCATCAATAACCTAAACCAAAATTGGGGCTTTTCATATATGTGTTGTATAATGATATATATAAGATGTAAAAATCATCTAAACTTGTTTTGAACAAATTTGGACCAAAATGCACAAAAATGAAAATTGGTGGTGCTCACGACAATTTGGAGTTTTTATGAATTTTTGTTGTGAGTTGTATTTTGATGTATATGATATGTAGAAATCATTTTGATACTGATTTGAAATCACTTAAATTTGTATTTGACAAATTATGACTAAAGTGATCAAAATACAAACATTTGGGGTCTCATGGCAATTAAGGAAAAAATCTGAATTTTGGGTAAAAAAATTTAGTTTTTAAATATTGAGTAATTAGAATAAATAAGTTTATTTTAGTTGCCCAAGAAAAATTATTGAAATCGGAAAAATTCATTTTTCCGTGTTCCGCTGCGTTACCCTTTAAAATCCCATACAGATTCAAGATCAAGACATGGAACTTGATCTGGTCCAGACGACACATAAGACTCCTCTGACCCTTTTTGGGACCAGTCGGATGGAGATCATCCTGAACCTTCATATGGTTCTGTCGACGGGAACATTCTTCATGGTTCATATTGAGTCAAGATCAAGACCCCAACGTTTTATCTAGACGACATTGAAGACTCCCATGACCGACTCCCAGACCATCCTCAAGATTTGTATACTGAGGATCATCATGGATCTTCATAATACCTCTGACATGTCCAAACGTCATCAATATTCAGGTACGCTTACATGCTTTAATCTAGTCTCAGATGACATACTCGTCAAGTACTCTCCAAGTCAAAGACTCATTTACTTAGAGAGTATGAGACAAACTGTAAGAGCCAAATTTGGGCCAATGGAAAAATCGTCTTTTCACCTCGGGTCCAATATCATTCCAAACCCAAATGCCTAACAGTATACAACCCATGAGATTTAAATCATTCTTATCTAAAGCTCAACTCCTACAAACAACCAATTCATTAGTCAATGATGATCCAAGGAACTAAATACTTCGCAGGCCTGTATACTAAGAGGATCTCACATCACAACCTATTGACTTTCCCACACCCAAACCGAAAAAACATCTTTTCCTTAATTACCACATGTGGTTATCCGTTTTTGCACTAAAAATTTCATCATTTAATATGTTAGATAACCCACCTCATAATAGCCTCTAAAAGGATGCAGAACTAATAGTTGCAGAGGAGGTCTTTAGCTCTCATACTTTAGCTCTCAAAGGAGATCATCCTCTAAATACCGGCTCACCGCCCTCACAGCAGTCAACGGAGGTCAAGGTAACCTCGAACCTTGTTCTTCCATTACTCTTTGCTCGTCTTCACTACTGACTTGAGCATCGAAGTGCCTACGACATCCACCACACCGGTGGGTAGGCTTCCCGCTCACTATACCTTTGTCTTATGGGATCACTAGTGCCCCATTTCTACGAATTCTTAATTGTGGACCTCATGTGAAAATTAGCAACTACGGCAATTGTAGTGGGGGTATTAATTCTTTACGGATATGAATTACCCTATCAAAGCCTTATATCATATTCTGTCATTTCGAACTTGTTTTTGTTCTCTCTAACAGGTTATGTTCAGTTCAATTTTGTTTGTTATTTTTTAGTTTTTTAATAATAACAATAAAAAAATAGTAACAATAATCGAGTCTAATATTTTTTTCAAAAAAATTACAGTGTAACTCTTATAATCATTATCATTTATACAAACAAAAAATTTCATCACGAGAGACAATCATCATTTAAATTATTAAGTGTACGAAAATTTAAAAAAAAAACATAACCAAAACAAAAAAAATTATAAACATTTATGAAATTTATCATAACTAAACACCAAATAAATTTAATAATATAACAAATGTGATATATAAAATAACAACATAACATGATTAAACAAACAAATCTAATAAAACAAATTATTAAGTTAATTTGATTCGACTCGGTTTTTTAATTAAAAATTTATTATAATTCAATTCGGTTCAGTTTTTTAATTAAAAAAATTAAATAATTAATTTTTAAATGAAAAATATCATCATTTCAATTCGTTTTTTAAAACTTGATTGGTAAATTGAGCCCTGAACTTTTATATGTTTGCCTCAAATAGCCTTTGCTAATTTTCAAAGGACGGTGGCACTTGGAATTGAATGAGGCTTACAAACGCACACTTGTTGTATCACCTTTCTTATATCTTTGTGTGGTCCCCGGATGGGAGTGACACGAAGCTTTATCCTCAACACTTTTACGGATAAGATTAATAAATGAATCGGATTTTGAAAACTTCAATCATAATTTAAAGATTTTTCATTTGAGCTCGAGTATGTAAAAATATAATAAGAGTATCGGTTTAAAATTTAAAAACCAATATGTTCTAATATATTAAGAAAACAATAAATAATATTTAAATTTTGGGATGTGTTTTTTCAAGATTGACATTTTCTTTTTGAATCGTTGGAAATTTTACCGTCAAATCATCATTTACGGACTTAAGCGGATTAGGAAAAATACTTGGATATCCCAAACTCTTATAAGAAACGTACTATCTGGATTCGAACCCAAAATCTTAGGGTGAGATCCTGAGATTTATACCATCAAATCACATCCACTGGGGACACGAGGGATGAACATGATAATGAATCAAATATCTTGTTATCTTTTATTTATTATATTTTCAAAAAAATGTTTAGGTGGCATTCCAAAATAATGATTGTTTGTGGCTGTGTTTTGTTTTTCAATTTCAGGAAAATAAAACAATAAATATAATTAATAATAACTTTTTTCATTAAATTGATCCATGAGAATCACAATTCCATAGTTTTAAATTAGTGAGTTGATAGAACCACCTACGTTGTATTGATAAGATATATAAGGTTCCAATCTTAATGCTTAGTGTTATAGTCGTGTTATTATTTATTTATTTTTTGGAAAGGTTAGAATTCTGCCGTCAAATCATCCGACTCAAGTTTAAATATATCAGATAAAATTATACCCAAATCGAATCGGAAGGAACCAGACGGTTCCAGTTCCGTACGGTTCGGTTAGGGTTCCCACCCTAGCCGAACCATTGGAACCGGACGGTGTATGGGCCAAATTTGGGCCAAGAGCAAAATCGTATTTTCACTTCGAACTCAATACTAGGTGAGGTCCAAAGCCATAACCCAACCCATCAAACTCTAAACCATTTACAAAAGCAAAAGGACAAACCCCTCTTAATTATTCACCAATCGTTTCTCTCTTTTCCAAACAAAGAATATATTTCCACATGCACATTATTCTCCCCGCCGAAAGCAGAAACAGCAAACATGTGAGAGGCCCCATTGCCAGAAATCACAACACGTTGTGGGTCCCACATACAGCTCATCTGACAGCTACAAGGATGATTCCTTCAATCTATAAAAAGAGACGTAACTCAACACACAAGGGCATGGAAGTCAGAGTTCTCCAATCCAAGCTTCACTTCTCTCTTACATGCTTCTGCTCTCTGACACAAGCTCCCTGAGCACTCCATCCCTTTAAACACTTTCCACCGCCCTCACGGCCACCCAAAGAGGTCAAGGTAACATTAAACCTTGCTTTCACATTTTACTTATTCACTGCTCATTTCATACTACTGACTTGAGCGTCGGAGTGCCCCCGGCACCCACCACACTGGTGGGTAGTCTACTCCCGCTCACTAAACCTTTGTTTTGCATGATCGCTAATGCCCCAACTTACAAATTCTCGATTGTGGACCTCGGCCGAAATCCAGCATCCACAATTTGGCGCCCACCGTGGGCCATTAGCAATTCATAGCAAGCAAAGACCCCTCAGTCTACAATCATTACAAACATAACCATCCATAACTTCGTGCAACAGACAGACACCAGACCATGTGGTGGCACAATTAGCCACTATACAAAACAGTTACAATCAATGGAAGATGAAAACTGATCCATGTAAAACTCAAGTACTAATCTCCAATAGTATCTGGAACATTCATTCTTCAACAATTCAAAGGCGTGAGGCTACCAGTCATTTCAACTATCTTATCAACCCAATCTCTTATGAGCATTCAAGAATATGGCAAGTGAAAATCCACTATCAAGCGACCATCCATTTAATCACCAAAGAAGCCATCACATTTCTCTAATCTCGAAAATTCACATCTTACATGTGAAAGGAAATATTGGAATGTAATCCTCTCTAGTCTATCTGGGGTCAAACTACCAATAAGGAAAATCTGAAGCTCTCGGAGACGTGGAAGAATTACCATTTTTTCATGCGACAGAGATGAATCCCAATCTTATTCATACGACACGAAAGGCATGTCATCTCTTCCAGACTACATAAAAGACTATATAAAAAGTTTATCATCTTCTCCAGTTGACCATACTCTCATAGACCTTCTTAAGGTCTTGTAGAATGGAAACTCTCATGGACCTTCATCAGGTTCATTCAACTGTTGACTCATGCCAACCTCCATCAGTTCGGATGGAATATAGATCCTCATATACCTCCATCAGGAATAATGGGGTGGAAACTTTCTGGGACCTTCGTCCAGTCTAATTGACTGTAGACTCTCATATGCGTCACTTTTCTTCATGTTTCACGTGGCCAAAAAATTGTGTCCATGCTAAGGACAAATGTTATGTCCCAAAAAAAAAAAAAATTTGAAGCCTATACTTCAACTTGCATCAATTTCCAACAAAATCATACTACCATAAAGTTGATGCTTCACGCATACAGCCATTATGCATGCAAACAGGCGCTAATTACCAAAAGCTGATTAATCCACATGATACTCACTCACCTCAATAGTTAAATACCAAATCTTCATAAGGCTCCATGTGAACCTGTAGTATGGATTGAAGAGAGCCACTCGACTCACCCACTTGCAAACAGAACAAAAGCCCAGCATATGAAGCCCACAGATGCAGACCAATTCACACGCATGGAATACCTCTGTAACACTGCCAAAGAAAAGCCCAGATAACTACCAACCCATGAAAACAAAAACAACCGGACAATCCAAGAACAAACCCAGCTCGTATTAAAAACTCAGCAAACCAACTCAAAATCTGCAGCATCCAAATCAAAACAAGGCCCAGCCCATCAACAAAGCTAATGCAAATAGCATGAAAGAGTCCAAACTTCCCGTAAATGTTTTATTTGTAACTTGGCCCAAAAGAGCCACAACAGCAGAGAGAACCATCGCCCAACTCACGTCCATCGTCCGAATTAAAACTCAACCAAAGACTCAGTTGAGTGTCGTAAGCCCAAGCCAAAATGCAAGTGATGAGTCCACTAATTAGAATCCCACATCAGTTATAAAACGACAGGCTAGGGGTTATGGCTTTTGAAGAAAATTCACTTGGCAAAGGAACCTTACAAGCGACAAAGTGGAGCTAAAAAAGCGAGGCTTGCCCTAGTGGTCATTTGTTTGCTCGACAGCACTCTTGATGGTTTCATTTATGTTGAAATTATTTTCGCCCATGCTACATTCACATGCCTGAGGACTATTTTCTTCTCTGTCACCATTCTTCTTCTTGTCGCATGCCAGGGTATGATCCATGTAAGAGCTGAGGCTGGATGGTTCACGTTTGTGCTCGATTTGCTTCTGCTCCATGGGGTTCTCGACATTGAGGGCTGGAACGACGCTATTCTCCATATTACATGGAATATGGTCGCATGAAAAAGAGAAATCCATGTGGTCTGGGGAGAGAGAGTTGCTGGTGACCATGCTTTGAGGTTTATTGCTTTTGTCCTTATGTGCAAATGGTAGAGCATGATACTCACGTCTCAAGGTTGAAGATTATGTAATTGGCCTTGTTCCTGCTAATAAGGTGCTTCATGCATGTGAGATCACAATGGTCTTAGCCACTCTTGGCCTCTTGCGCGTGAAGGCTGATGTTTGTCAGCTTGTGTATGGCTTCCTTGCTACATGGTGGCTTTTGTTTTATTTCCTTGCTTAGAGGGACATTTTACGTGGGTTCATTGGTCATTTGCGCAAAAGCTGGCTTTATACATGTAGGTTGACTTTTTCGAAGTGGCAGTGTTTGGTTGGCATGCTTGGCGATGGTAGCTTGTAGATGATGGTAGCCTGTAAAATATTTTGGGACATGGCTTCTTGGCATCACTGCAACGACCGCATGTGATGCACCATACTATTTGTTTTGGTGAAAAAGCATCCCATTTGCGTCCAGCCGACATGTATGCCTCCAGCATGTATCCAAGACTTAGCATAAGGCGAAAGGGTCTCATTCAACATGACAAGTCAAGGCGAAATGATTCACGTGTCATGGGCCCAGTTGATGTAATTCATACCTTGTCGAATGAAGTTCGTCCTTTGTTCCAAACGACAACAATATATGCTATCATGTCACACGGTTCCATTCAACATCAATAGAATGACCAACATCTAGCCCAACGAATTGATCAAAATATCTCATTCGACGAAACCTTCATGCTACAGGTATACATATTTATTAACAAAAAGCTCATGGTCTCAGACATATATACAGTAACATGAGCAGCTTCCATTTGGCTCGACAAAGAAGACTCCACTGATCATTTGATCAAGTTGAATAAAAAATGGCCCCATTCACCAATTTTGACAAAGGACTCCCTTGCATGTGCCCTGCTCCACCCAACAAAGAATAGATGCCGAATGAAGCCAGCCAACTTGCACAAACCAATGATAATTCTATCTAGTTCATTTGCTAATTGGTGAATGAAGTCCATCATTTTCTCCAAGCAATTTAGTTTCACAGGCACACGTGTAATATCTGGCCACATTGAGTGATCAATATCTAGTTCATTCGACGAAAGCTTATAAGACAGGTATGGAAATTCCCCTTAAAATGCTAACCGTGTTAGTGTTCTCAGTTATGCAGTGGTCCCATTATACACGACACACAAGAAGGTTTCTCATTGATCTATCATCACACTCGACATATATGGGATGATAAAACATCTGGTTCATACTATTATCCATACTACAAGGTGGATGGCTATCAACTTCAGGCTACATGTAAAATTCCCAACACTCTTAGGCTACTTGGAATATGATTATCAACTCCTCCAGACTAAATCAAAGGTAGTATGAAAATTCTCTTGAACCTCTATCAGGTTCAATCAACCAACATTTATCAGGTTTGGTAGTATGAAGATTCCCACATATATTCATTAGGTTCATTCGACCGTGCCTTATGGACCTTCATCAGGTTCAATCGACCAACCTTCATCAGGTTAGGTAGAGTGAAAATTATTCTTAGACTTCCACAAGGTCCATTCGTCCATGGACCCTCACTGATCTTTGTTAGGTCCTGTATAGTGAGGATTGTAGTATGAGGAATGAACCTCTCTTTGACCTTTCTTAGGTCTAGTGGAATCAGGAATGACCTTCTTAGACTTCCATCAAGTTCATTCGACAAGTCCAATCGACAGTAGACTCATAGAAGAGTGAAGAGTAATGCCTTTCATCAAAGTTCATTCGACCAAAGTCTTCTGACCTTCATCATGTCAGGTAGAATAAAGATTCACATGGACCATCATCAGGTTCATTCGACCATAGCTTCATGTACCTTCGTCAGTTCCATTCGACGACTCCATTCAACAGTAGTCTCGTAGAATAAAGATGACCTTGATGGCTATCATCAAGTTCATTCTATTGTAGTCTCATGGACCTTCTTCAAGTCTAGTATAGTGAGTGAAGACCTTGGACCTTCATCAGGTCCATTCGACAAACTCCATTCGACAGTAGTATCGTAGAAGTGTGAAGAGTGATGACCTTGACAGATATTCTTAAAGTTCATTCTACCATAGTCTCATGAACCTTCATCAAGAGAGTGAGTGATGACTTCTTTGGACTTTTATCAAGTCCATACGACATGTCCATTCAACAGTAGTCGCATGGACCTTCATCAGATCTAGTAGTATGAGAATGAAAGACTCTCATAGAACTTCTTCAGGTCTAGTAGAGTAAAGATCCTCATTGACTCATGTTAGATCATATAGAGTGAGGAATGAAGACCCTCATGGATCTTCATTATGCATGGAGTGTGTAGACTCCCATGTACCTACATCAGGTATAATGGAGTGTGTAGACTCCCACGTACCTTCATCAGGTATAGTGGAGTGTGTATATTTTCTTGGACCTTCATTGGGTCATGTGGAGTATAGACTCTGATGTACCTTCTTCAAGTATAGTAGAATGAAAATTTTTCTTGGACCTTCATCAGGTCGGGAGGAGTAGACTCCCATATACCTTCATTAGGTATAGTGGAGTGTGTAGACTTTCTTGGACTTTCATCGGGTCATGCAGACTCTGATTTACTTTCTTCAAGTGTTGTAGAATGAAATCTTCTTAGACCTCCATCAGATCTGATATCTGTAGACTCCATTGTACCTTCATCAATATGTATAGTTGACTTGAAATATAAGACAAAGAAACATCCTCCGTATGGGACTTCATTATCAAACTTTTGCCCAGCCGACACAACAGGCAAGTAAATGATATCTCATTGTTTCAGTCAAACAGAGTATGCTTCTTACATTGAAAAGCCATTGACTAAGTAACCCGAAAAATCCTCCAGACGACATGTACCAATGTTCTCCTTTCTTAATTTACCATGATTGTGGTTTTGAAATTTGCAAGCAATGCCATATGACATAGTTTAAGACCTAGACTACTCATATTCCAGACGACATTGAAGACTCCCCGTTGTATGGAGTGTACCCTGAACCTTCATCTGGTTTAGTCGACCGAGGACATCCCTCATAGACTCTTGTCGAGTCAAATGAAGACATGGACTTCCTACAGTCCATACGACACAATGTCGTGTGAATATATTACTGACCTTCATTTGGTTCAGTCGACCGGGGACATCCCCCATAGACTCTTGTTGAGTCAAATGAAGACATAGACTTCCTTCAGTCCATACGACAATGTAGTGAGAAAAAACTCCTGAACTTTCATCTGGTTCAGTGGACTGGGGACATCCCTCATGACTCATGTAGAGTCAACATATGACCATCTAGTCTAGAAAAATTTGAAGACTCACATGGTCCTTGACCAGTAGTATGGAGATTGTCCTGACCTTCGTCTGGTTCAGTCGACTGAGAATATTCCCCATGGCTAATGTAGAGTCAAATGGAAGACTTGAACCTTCATTTGGTTCAATGGACTGAGGACATCCCCCATGGCTCATGTAGAGTCAACATATGACCTTCATCTGGTCTAGAAAAAATTGAAGACTTCATTGGTCCTTGACCAGTAGTATGGAGATTGTCCGACCTTCATCTGGTTCAGTCGACTGGGAACATTCTCCATGGCTCATGTAGAGTCAAATGAAAGACCTGAACCTTCATCTGGTTCAGTGGACTAGGGACATCCCCTATGGCTCATGTAGAGTCAACATATGACTTTCATCTGGTCTAGAAAAATTTGAAGACTCCCCTGGTCCTTGACCAGTAGTATAGAGATTGTCATGACCTTCATCTGGTTCAGTCGACTGGGAACATTCCCCATGGCTCATGTAGAGTCAAATAGAAGACCTGAACCTTCATCTGGTTCAGTGGATTGGGGACATCCCACATGGCTCATGTAGAGTCAACATATGACTTTCATCTGGTCTAGAAAAATTTGAAGACTCCCCTGGTCCTGACCTTCATCTGGTTCAGTGGACTGGGGACATCCACAATGGCTCATGTAGAGTCAACATATGACATTTATCTGGTCTAGAAAAATTTGAAGACTCCCCTGGTCCTTGACCAGTAGTATGGAGATTGTCTTGACCTTCATCTGGTTCAATCGACCAGGGACATCCCTCATAGACTCATGTCAAATCAAGTTGAAGACATGGACTTCCTACAGTCCATACGACACAGTGTCGTGTAAAATATACATTGAACCTTCAGCATGATCAATCGACTGGGGACATCTCTTATGGCTCATGTCGAGTCAAGTTCATGACATGGACTACATTTTGACCAGGTACTATTACAAATCTTGTTTCATTCGACATGCATAAAATACTCTCAAAATCAAGGACTTCTTGACTTATAGAGTATGAGACAAACTGTATGGGCCAAGGGCAAAATCGTCTTTTCACTTCGAACTCAATACTAGGTGAGGCCCAAAGCGATAACCCAACCCATCAAACTCTAAACCATTTACAAAAGTAAAAGGACAAACCCCTCTTAATTATTCACAAATCGTTTCTCTCTTTTCCAACAAAGAATATATTTCCACATGCACATTATCCTCCCCGTCGAAAGCAGAAATAGCAAACATATGAGAGGCCCCATTGCCAGAAATCACAGCACGTTGTGGGTCCCATATACAGCTTATCTGACAGCTACAAGGATGATTCCTTCAATCCATAAAAAGAGACGTAACTCAACACACAAGGGCATGGAAGTCAGAGTTCTCCAATCCAAGCTTCACTTCTCTCTTACATGCTTCTGCTCTCTGACACAAGCTCCATGAGCACTCCATCCCTTTAAACACTCCATCCCTTTAAACACTTTCCACCGCCCTCACGGCCACCCAAAGAAGTGAAGGTAACATTAAACCTTGCTTTCATATTTTACTTATTCACTGCTCATTTCATACTACTGACTTGAGTGTCGGAGTGCCCCCGGCACCCACCACACCGGTGGGTAGTCTACTCCCGCTCACTCTACCTTTGTTTTGCAGGATCGCTAATGCCCCAACTTATAAATTCTCGATTGTGGACCTCGGCCAAAATCCAGCATCCACAGACGGTTCCAATCGAAATTTAAGTTTTTATTTTATTTTTAATTTAAGTTTTTAATTTAATTTAATAAAATTCAAATAAATTTATTTTATTTATTTGATAATAATATCCAATTATAAATTTCTTTAAAATTTAATTTTAATTTTTAAAATTATTTTTAAAAAAATCAGAATTGGAACCATCCAGTTTGGTTCCGGTTCCCGATTCCCGATTCCACATTCTTGTGGCACCGGAACCGAATCAAAATTATCCGGTTCGATTCTGGTTCGGAACCGAACCAAATCGGTAGCCAGATACAAATAAAACCTTCGGATGTCTCATATTCTTATAATAAATGCACCTCATGGACTCGAATACAAAACCCAACAACCAATTTCTAAACATTTTATCATCAAACCACATTTCTTGAGGACAATTATAATCGTGTTATGTTTTAAAGAAAAACAACTATTCAACAAGCATTGGGGAAGTCTGAACATGATTTATAGGGCCAATAAAAGCAAAACCATAAACTTAAGAGGCTATAACTTAAAAATCATTAAAATCAAAACTCAAAGAGAGCCAGCAATGAGAACCACAATATAAAAATCATAAAATTAGTAAACTATTAACATAAAATCTATAAACACTTAGATAACATACATCTTTATCCATAGTATTGGTGAGGCATCCACACTCGAATAACCTATATCATTGTCAATGACATATTGTTGGAAGTTATGCATGCCAACAACCCCTGAATTCCGATCGAAATTTTATTTGAAATAATTTTCGTCCCGAATCATATATCTAATAATTATAGAATTATGAATTTTGATCGAGATTTGAAATTTGATATCAAACCGGTTGCGGAGAGACAATTTAAAACTAGCTACATGACTCTTTTATTAGTATTTTCCCTTCTTACAATCAATGCTAAAGATGTTTATTTATAATAAAATGTTTAATATATAAATGACATCACATATTCAAAATTTAAATGAGATTATTCTCATTCAAATTCAAGTATTTTGAATGAATCATTTATTTTAAAATCTTAAATTAGATAGAGACAACTAGCTTCGATATAGATACAAATAGTATACATGTATATTTTAGTAATTTTTTTCATGTAATAGTCCCTAAAGGATGTGTTTTGATCGTGTAGACAGTAGAGCTAAGAATCTGATATTGTGATCTTGAGTTTGAATTCAAATAGTATATTTTTTGTAAAGATCTGGGATAGCAGAGGATTTTATCTGCACCGCTTAAGTCTATAAGAGATGCTAGTGGAATTTACAACGATTCCAAAAAATAAAAAATACATATGGCCCCACTTGCCATCTTCTATAGGAGAAAATATATTATACAACAGAGTACTACGTCATCCGTACAACAATTCAATAATTTATTATCACGCGTCCAGTATATAAATGATATATGTCATTTATTAATTAATTAGTGATACTATATCACTTATACTTCGTTGTACTAAAGAATTACTCGTTAGGAGTTATTTGTAAACGTCCAAAAATTTAGATTTTTATTTTTATTGATAGCTACGTCCCAAGTCAATAGTGGAATTCTGAGATTTGCTAATTTCGTTTCCATCTTAATTATTAATGGTCTTTAATTCGTTATCGATTTAAAATCGTGATAAAAAATTATTTCCATTCTTCGAATTGAATATCTTCAGATACTGACTATCGATTATTAATAAAAAAAAAAAAATATATATATATATATATATATATATATATATATATATATATATATATATATATATATATATATAGAAAAAAAAATTTAATATTCGAGACGAAATAATATCATGAATCCTATCTGAAAATTCGTCAAAAATCAGTTTGGTATTGGATCAAAATGTCAGATATTTTCTGCAGTCCTATAGTCTATAAAGGTCCAAAAGTAGATCAAGCCAAGATTCGATTTGGTTCCAAACTAAAACTGAACCAAACGGTTCTAGATTCCAATCTCGTGGAACCGGAACCGTTCGGTTCCAATTTCACGAGAATGTGGAATCGGGAATCGGAATCAGATCGGACGAGATGATTCCGGTTCAAATTTTTTTAAAAATAATTTTAAAATAGAAAATAATTTTTAAAAAAAAATTATTGGAACCAGAGGATTCCTTCCGATTCCGAACCGGAACCGTGACCGGATCTACCCAAAACCAACCCTTTTGAAAATTAAATTATGAATGCCCCTCAAACTTTTATATAAATTGAAAGATAAAAAATCAAAATCCTTAATAATAATGATTCCTTTCAAAATCAAATTTAAATCTCTATCAATGCTCCGATAATGTTAATGTTACTTTCAACCTACAATTATACATAATTCGTATTGTTTAATATTTATATAAATTATGTGCTTAACTCATACAAATTTCCACAATTTATTATTTTAATCTTTTTTTTAAAAAAAACTATTTTATAATATTGATAATAAGAATACTATTCAATAAATTTCAAAATTTCAAAATATATTTATAATAGTTTTTTTTTTATATCAGAAACGTTAGAAATTCCCCCGCCAAAATACTGGGTCCGAGCTTAAGTAGAGCAGGTAAAACCCCTGGTCGCGATAAGCTCTTACAAAAAATACACAATCTGTACTCGAACCGATGACTCGACAATCAAATTCTAAACCTTTTACTATTAAGTCACACCCGTTTTGGGCTATTTATGATAGTTATGTAGTTCCAAAGCCTATTATTTGCTTGCCCTTATATTGTCAAATTTATGGCTCAGTCATTAGTATGGTCTCATATTCTAGGATTAGTTAATAAACTTAATGCAAAACTCAAATTTCATGGTCACACTACAATTTACACACAGTATTTTAATGACGATTGTTTGGTTGAGACAATTTCATAAAATAACATTTAATTATTGTAAAGTCAACAGACTTTATATTAAAAAAATATATACCGGGTCTGAGTTTCAGCAAGAATATTATTAATCTTTTGTAATTTCTAATATTATGCTTTAAATTATTATTATTTTTTAAAAAAAAACTATAGTTTTTTCAATCTTTTTAAATTTATAACATTATGCTTTAAATTTATGTTGCTTTATTTATATTTCTCGTTTCATTATTCTATCATATTTAAATGGATCTTTCACGGATAAGGCAAGGAAAAAAATATAATAATAATAATAATATAATAATAATAATAATAATAATAATAATAATAATAATTTCTTACAACTCATGCCTACGCGTATATAGTTAAAAATGCAATTTTTTTTTTTAATTTAATAATAATTTGTAATGGTTGTGGCGAGAAGTTTGATCCACTACCCATATATTAAAAAAGAAAATGTAGAGGTATAAATGTAGTTAGGGAATGGAACGGATTGGGTATGGTAGAGGATGTCAATATTTATATTTGTCTCGTTCAATTAATATATCTAGTTAGAGATGACAACAGATCGGGTACGATATGAGAATATCAATATCTATATTTGTCTCGTTCAATCAACAGATATGAAAATTATCCATTTACTCACAATTTAACGTACCGAACCTCGCGGACCCCTGTACGGATACTCGTTTACACGAGTATTTTATCATTATTTGAACGTGGATGTTAGTACCCATACCTAACCCGTCCAACAACAGGTATAAAAAATTATCCACTTATTCGTCTATAAAATACCGGGCCCTTGCGGATCCCATCTACACATAATTTTTTGTCATCCATAATTATAGTTAATATGAAAATATAATTTATTCCAAAAAACATATAATTTAATAATTTAATTAAAGATATCCAAGAACCTACTTTCACCATCAATTTAATGCTTTGACATAGGTGCATCAATGCAAATTTATAGGGAATGCTAGTAGGGGATCCATCTTACATTCCTATTTAATTGCATCAAAGTAAACAAGGTTGCAACAATTTGTTTTGCTACCATATAATTAATTTATTGCTTAATTAATATGTAATTTTCACTTAAATATATGAATGGCTTATAAATTGACCAATAATATTCCGTGTATAATAACATTTTGTAATAAATTTTGTTAGGTCATCTTATATCTCTCAATCTCAAAAACTAATATTATGAGAAACAGAAAGCGGAGAGTTTTGAAGATAAATATATTATTTTTCTTAATTCAATATAGTATACAAATGGTCTTTATATAGACATTATAAAATGATTATATCGGGAATATTCTCGTAGAATTATATACACAATCAATCAACATTAATATATGATAACTGTAATATATTTGACAAATAGGTAAATGAAAATATTACGCCATTACATTAAAAACAATTCTAAGTCAAATCCCCTTCAATAGTTCATGTCAATTTTTCAATTTTGTTAATTACATCTATAAATCAAGCTAATCTAAATCTCTCTACTTGGTCCGCTAATGAACATTAGGGTTTTTAATTTCAATAAAATATACTTATTTTATTTTATTAATTAATTTTTTTTTATATTTTTTTTATTTTTTAAAATTTATATTTTGTTGCTATATATATATATATTATTTGTTTAATAAATATTACAAATTTCATAGTTATTGTTATTTATTTTGTGTTCATTTATTCATTTAATTTTTATGATTATTTTTTAATTTATTTAACATTACTTATGTATTATAAAAAAATTACACTTAAAAATATTTAAAAAATAGTACCATAATTGATCACGAATCCTATAACGGGTGGCACATTCTTTAGCTTCGTACGATGAATGTTTCCACCACTACATTACGAATCCTAAAAATATATATTTTTTTAATATACATGAGAATATTTTTATAATACATAAGTATTGTTAATTAAATTAAAAATGAATCAAAAAATTAAATGAATAAATACGAAATTTGTAATATTTATTAAATAAATAAAAAATAATATATATTTATTAAGAGCAAAAAAATTTAAATTTAACAAAAATAAAAAAATAAAAAAATTAATTAATAAAATGAAATAAGTATATATATTATTTTTAAATTAATATATATATATAATATATATATATATATATATATAATTTTTGGCAAATTGTGGTATATATATTGGGGAGAATTTTTTATTATGGGATGGGTATTTTTGGAAAATCACAAGGAGACGGTTCGTAAGAGTGATAAATTGGAAATACAATAATACTTCCTGGCGTACGCTATGTATGCAGTGGAAATACTAAAAATAAAAGCGCACGAATTATAAAGAACATAAGTGGAAATATAATTTTTTTCACATGATAAATAACGTATTTATTATTTATCACGTAAATCTTAAAATTATTTTTTCCTTGTAATTTAAAAATTATTTATTTTTTCACTTGATAAAGTAAAAAAATATATAAATTATTTTATTTATTTTTCTCATCATAAAAAAAAATTAACACATTTAAAACTTATAATGAAAATGAGATGATTTAAATTTTTCAAGACAAATGATACTTAAGCTAATTATCATTTTTCCAATATAAAATAGGTAAAAGAAGCTAATAAGTGCACGATATGTATGCAGTGAAATATTAAAAATAAAAGCGTACGAATCATAATAATAAAAAATAAAAGAGGATTTTCAATTTATAAATAGAATAATATTATTTATGACGTAATTTTTTAATTCATTTTTTTTTAAGAATTATTTACTTTTCACTTGATAAAGTAAAAGAATATATAAATTATTTTATTTAATTTACGAAAAATGTTTTGTTTTCTTCATCGTAAAAATAAAAATTTCGGATAGAAAGTGATTTCAAAATTTTAGATATAAATTATACTTAAGCTAATTATTATAGGAAAAGTGATAATTTTCCAAAATAAAAAGGTAAAAGACGCAAACATGCGCGATAGATGTGTTAATGGAGAAAGATTTGTGTAAGGCTAGTGTTGATAGTGGTTTTTCACCCCTAAAAAGTCAGAAGCCTGAAGATGGGTATAATGAGGTTTGCGTGACAGACGATGGGGGCCCGAGGTCCTTGAGGGGGTCAGAGGTCAGATGATGGGCCCGAGCCCGAGGTACAGAAAGCACTCGAGGGCAGTATTTCCTGATGAGGCAGAGTTGAGATACCGATGTGTGAAAGCTGACCCGATGTGTAAAATATCATACTCGGCAACATTTGAGTATCTGTGAAGGCTGACCCGATGTGGTCCATTACTGCCGAACACCTAGGCATGCAGACCCGAGGACTAATGTCCGACTCGGACACCTAGGTCGGGATTGTTGAATCTTATGCCTATGTATAGGTGAATAAGGCCTACATGGAAGTTCGAGCCTCCCAATAGGTCGATGTAGGAGCGAAGCGGGGTTTACCGTTATGCCTATAATGTTCGGCGACCACGACACTGTTGGGCTCGCAACCCGTAGAGAGTACGGAGTAGCCCGCGGGGAATTAAACCAGAGAATAAATGAGTTGCCACCCAGTGTGAGCTGTGAAAGATTTAAGGCCGCACTCACCCTTCGCAAGGGAAGACCTCAAACCATTGGGTTCAGAATGGTCTCTTACTTATGCTAGTATAATGGACGGGTTCACACAATGGTATAGCCAAGTCTTAATGCAATTCACACATAAAAGCGAATAAAAAAATGTAATAACACACCCAACCAAAATAATAAGCATATTAAATTAAGAAATACGAGATGCGATAACGAAAATTATAATAAACAATCAAAAGAGGGGAAAGCATCAATAAATAAATAGCAAACAAAAAGGGGTTAATCACACATATATGAGTATTTCCCAAGCGGCACGTGGAGTTGTATCACAAGTACAGACCGCACTACCGTCCATTCAGATTTGGCTACGTAATTTACGTATGGGTTTTCATCCGATATACCGCAAGGGATAATAACACACATAATCATCAATGCAATGTAAATAGACATAAAAAATATAACCATGCATATACAGATAATGAACAAACACAAATAAAGGCGAAATAATAAAATAATGATAAATAGACAAAAAGATTAACAACAAAATAAAAGTGAAATAAAATAACGATAAATAGACAACAAGATAAATAATGAAGTAAAGACGAAATAATAAAATAACGATAAAAGTGAATAAATAAAAAAAAATAAAAAATAACGAAACGCCAAAGATGAGATGTGGCCAAGGATTTGGCTGTTTTTGATGTAGGACTTCGCATACCCGGCTGGACGTATTTCACATCCAGCCAGACACGCAGCGTACGGAACTATAGAAATAAATGTGGTAAGGTTGCCATCAGGTCTTACCTTTTAAGTTGCTTTCACGGAAGTGCGTTAGGCCGTTGCCGGAAGGATCGCTGGTTCGCTATTTCTGCTTGTTGTTTCGCTATTCCTGCTCACTGTTTTGCTATTTTCTGGTTGATGTTTTGCTGTTTTCTGGTTGATGTTTTGGTTGTTTTATGGTTTGATATTTTGGTTGTTTTCTGGATCGCTGTTTGGTTATTTTTGGCTGCTATTTTTGGTTGTTTTGGCTGCTATTTTTGGTTGTTTTCTGGTTCGCTGTTTTGGTTGTTTTTGGCACTGTTTCTTCTGTTTGTTGTTTCGGTGCTGGTTGTTTTTGGTCTGTTTTTTGGTGATTTGGTTGGGTTGTTGGTGTTTGTTTTTTTCGGTGATGGTGGTGGGTTGTTTTCTGGTTTTGGTGGTAAGAAAAAGAAATGAGTCCAGCCGTCCAAGGTCTAGGGTTTTTCTTTGTTCTTTCGGTGATGGTTTCCCTAGGGTTTTTTTGTGTTGTTCACGCCCAACGCTCCCTTCAAGTTTCGGTGATTGCTCTTTTTTATAATGATAAGGGATCTCCAAATCATGGAAATAAATCATATTGATTTGAGGAATATATTCATTAAATTATCATGGAAAAAATCTTATAAATTTGTTGAGGATGAGATTTCAAATCTTGTTAAATTGGCAAGGATGGGATCCCAAATCTCATTGAATTGGAAAATGATGATGACGAGATTTTATATATTTGGGAAGTTTTGGGCGTGCATGGGAGGTTTTTGGGCTACATGGGCCGATTCATGAGTTGCAGGTGGATGGGCTAAATGGGTTGTAGGGGCCGAGTGCATGAGTTTTATGG